>CM028244.1:3893295-4074697 GCA_016432835.1 Brassica nigra
AAATATTTTGAACGCAATAATTTTATTGCTTAAGTATTATAAATTTTTTAAAATTTATTTGTACACTATTCATTATTAATAAATAATCTTAAAAATTACTCAATATTCTCTTTTCAATTATATAAAATTAAACTTTTTGTTGATTAATATTTAGTTATGTGTTTTCTATTTTTGAATTTTTAACTTTCTTATTAAAATATATTATTCGAACAAAACAAAAATATATATAAGAATTATTTTATTTTTAAAAAAATATTTTTGATTTTGTATAAGTCTTATTATTATTATTAATTTTAGTCACTTCCGTAATAAAATATATTTTAATTTTTTTATTGTTGGTTTATCTATATAATTTACTCATTAAATGTATAAACGATATTAACCGCTCTAACTTTTAACGTGAGAGTTCCGTCGCGGAAAATCACTTCGCAAATACTAGTATATATATATTTATTAAAATATATCTTCAGAAAATATATGTATAAATTATCTTTTATTTTAAAGTATATTTAGATAACTCATATTATTAATTTTAATCACTTATCTAATCAAATAATTTTAAATTCAATTTTATTTTGTGGCTAATTTATATATTTTCATTAAGAGGGAAGAAATAATTAACTACCGTAGTTGTTTGGAAATGCGTAGATAACGCAAATACCCTCCAAGTTGCTTTGCATGGCATGATACATAGAAACTAATCTATCTGCATTGCTTTTACAATTCATGAATTATTTATCAAATCACAATTTCTAAATATACAAAAATAAACAATTATACTTATTAAATATTCCTAATCTTGCAGTAAATTACTTAGACAACTAAACTTATCAAAAATGAAATTAAATAAATGATCAAGAACTTATGTAGAACTTTTGTATGTTTTTTTAATATTTCTAAAACAAAGTTAAAAGAAAACAAAGTGTAAATAATAGTATGTAGAGCATATATAAATATCATGTTGTTAATATTAAATTATTTTTAAATTATAATGAATAAAAGGTGATTATCAATTAAGTATTGTTCTAGTAATTATATGTAGTTATATATCCATACTATTATTTCATATACAGGGAATACAGTTATTAGAAAAGATATATGTAGTTATTGAGTTGGTATAATCAATATTGTTACGTATATGGTTTTTCATTGTTGGTACTTATCTAGAACATTATTCAATTAATCTATCATTTTGGTTAAACAGGTATCATTATCGCAAGTTCATATTAATTAATGATTTATAATAACCAACTAAAAGTATTTAAAAATATAACAGATAAATTTATAAATATAACAGATAAATTTAAAATTAAAATTACCAACAAAAACAATTAAAATATAATAAATAATTAAAAATATTAATTAAAATTATTGAAAACATTGACAAATAAGAAAAATTAGCTAAAACTATGGAGAAGTTAACACATACTAAAACACTTCATAATAGTTTTAAAATATAACAGATAAGTAAAATTAAATTACTGACTAATAACAATTAAAAACATAACAAATAAATAAAAATACTAACTAAAATAATTGAAAATATGACAAAAAGCAAAATTAGCTAAAATTATGGAGAAATTGACAGATAAATAAAATTAGATAAAACTATGGAAAAATTAGGTAAAACTATTTAGAAGGAAGCTAACACATAAGCAAAATCACAAGATAATAATAAGCTTGGCGATCGTGAAACCGGAAATGCAAGCGCAAGTAAACAGTCAGCCCTCGACTCTTGCTTCGTTTTACGTCGGCGACCTTAGCCCAAATGTGACTGAGGTCGATCTCATCACCAAGTTCTCCTTGACCACCCCCGTCGTCTCCGCTCATCTCTGCCACAACTCCGTCACCGGAAAATCACTCTGTTAGGCTTACGTCAACTTTGATTCAACCATCACCGATAAAAAAACGAACTCAATCCGTTTCGTTTTGCTTATGTGTCAGTTTCTCCATAGTTTTACCTAATTTCTCTATAATTTTATCTAATTTTGTTTATATGTCAACTTCTCCATAATTTTAGCTAATTTTGATTTTTGGTCATGTTTTCAATTATTTTAATTAGTAGATTTATTTGTTATGTTTTTAATTGTTTTTAGTCAGTAATTTGATTTTACTTATCTGTTATATTTTAAAACTATTATGAAGTGTTTTTCGTATGTGATAACTTCTCCATAGTTTTAGCTAATTTTGCTTATTTTCAATGTTTTCAATAATTTTAATTAATAGTTTTACTTATTTGTTATATTTTTAATTGGTTTTTGTTGGTAGTTTTAATTTTTGATTTATCTGTTATATTTTTTAAATTATTTGTTATATTTTTAAAAATATTTTTAGTTGGTTATTATAAATCATTAATTAATATAAACTTGCGATAAAGAAACCTATTTGACCAAAAGCATAGGTTAATTGAATAATGTTCTAGATAAGTACCAACAATGAAAACCATATACGTAACAATATTGATTATACCAACTCAATAACTACATATATCATTCAAGTTTCTTTCGTTTACATCACCTCAAATAATAGTATGGATATATAATTACATATAATTACTAGAACAATACTTAATTGATAATCACCTTTTATTCATTATAATTTAAAAATAATTTAATTAACAACGTGATATTTATATATGCTCTACATACTATTATTTACGTTTTGTTTTCTTTTAACTTTGTTTTAGAAATATTCAACAAAACATACAAAAGTTCTACATAAGTTCTTTATCATTTTTTTAATTTTACTTTTGATAAGTTTAGTGGTCTAAGTAATTTACTGCAAGAGTAGGAATATTTAATAAGTATAATTATTTATTTCTTTTATTTAGAAATTGTGATTTGATAAATAATTCATAAAATGTAAAAGCAATGCTGATAGATTAGTTTCTATGTATCATGGCATGCAAAGCAACTTGGAAGATATTTGCGTTATTTACGCATTTTCAAACAACTACTGTAGTTAAGTATTTATTCCCTCTATGATTATGCTAAATCTACGGATGATGTTATAATTGATCATTAAATTAAAGAGAATATTCATTAGTTATCATAATTATCACTATCTAAAAATATTGTATATTCTAATACTCAAGAAAATATGCTCCATCGTAATTATATTTTTAAAATTGACAGAAAACTAAATCTTTGAATATATTCTTTTGAAAAAATGGTTTTTGATAACATGAAACTTAATCAATCTTTTGATAAATACATATTTACACATAATAGATACACATTATAATCTTACTAAACCTAATTTTACATACATTCACATTATAGAAAAAATAACTCGCGTACATACATAAAATAAACTATATTATATACCCTTGTAAAATTAATAATATGTAAAACTTATGTTCACCTAACTTGTAGCATATATTTGAAAGATATACCTTTTTTATTTGGGGTTTAATTCCTGTTACACATACATGTGGACATAGTATATGCTATATTTATATATACATGAATGTTTTAAATTTATTTTACGGTACAAAAAGTATTTATGTTATAATAAAAAAAATTCATATTTTAAATGCATGATTTTTAATAATTTATTTTACGCATATAAAAAATATTTAACTTTTTCATAATATTAAATTTATCATTAAATATTTCAGACACATGAGCAATAAAATGATTTATAAATTGATTATAAATTTATGTATCAATATTTGTCAAAATATCATGTCTGCAGGTGCGGTCAAAACACCTAGCGGATATTATAACAACTAAGCCTCGTAGAGCCTAATGAGACCGACTCGGACCCATAGAAAAACCATGACAAACTCTGTGCGTTTTGGATAAATACAAACGAATTACGAATACAAAAAAGGCAGAGAGCCAGAGAGGGCCACGTCTCCGTTGCAAATTAGGCGGTAGGCTTCTTCACCACGAAGCAAAAAGGGAAAGAAGAACACCCAAGCAAACTCACTACAATTCTCTCTCAACAAAGGTACATAGATTTTTATTTTACTTATATCTAACATAGGAGTATTAAGTAAACTCACTACAAATCCTCTCTCGACTCAGCCAAGGGAGTTTTAAGATATACAACGTGCACCCTTTCGAGGGGGAAAGCTACAAAGCTTAATTTATTTAGTTGTATGTTTTGGATTTTAAATTTAAGCGCCGCCTAAAGGTGGCTAATTAAGCAGTGGGAGAGTTAGCGGAAGATTGATGTCGGAGATTTGTCCGGGAGACGTCTCCATATTATCAGCTTCTGCTCCCGCAGTATTCTTCTTCTCCATCTGCAAGATAATTATAGGTCAAAACTTCAAATCACCATAACCACTAATATCTCTCTTTTTTTGTCTTTTTTTTAACACTTTCCATTAAAAAGGATGAATACAAAGATAAGTCCAAGCAAAACAGATATCAGAACCAATCTAAAAGAACAAACACATAAGAGACAAAACTTCAATAATTTAGTATCTACACAAGGAATATTCTTTTCCTACCCACCATTCAAATACATAGCAATCCTGGCTTTCATACTTGCAAATTTTGGTTTCCGTCTTAGTAATATTTTCACCAAGTTGGTATAAACATTAACACAATATATAATAAATTAAACCAAATCTATCCAAAAATCTGAATGCCCTAATACTTGAAAAGTGCAATATCTATTATTAATGTATATATGTGTGCAAGTATAAGAGTGTGTATATTTGCAAAAAGTGCTTACTGGCTTCTGCATATTTATAAAGAAAGTGGCTTTCGTTACCTGGCTAGCCAAAGCCTGATTCTCTTCTTTCAGCAGCTTCTCCTGTTTAATACGGACAACATGTTCATCAGTTACCAAGTTTCTAACTAAACCTATTTCAGATTCTGGTATTCAAAACATTTGCATCATTCCTGATAGATAAGATTCATTATGAAGAAGTTTGCTGTAGACTTGCAAGCTCATAAAGCACACTTAGAGAAACTAACACATAAGTATTTTGAGGCTCTCACCACAAGAGAAGATATCTGAAGTGCTATCAAATCATATATCTAACCTTTTCTTTGAGGCTATCAACAAGCTTCAACATTAGTTCGGTCTGCAACAAATTAAATATAAGTGAACACTCGTTTCAACAAATAAAGTAAGAAAAAAGAAGACATTATATGGAGTCAACGTACCTTCCTAGCTCTAGTTAGAGAGAGGGCATTCTCAAGGTGACCCTCAAGCTGAACGAGGGAGTCCACGCTTACATCGACATTTGATTCCACAAGCTTGCTGCATATATATGCACAGATTGACAAGAACCCTAATACCTTTGTAATGAAAGGAGGATAGGAAAAATAGTTTCAGTTAGTACTAACCTTTCCACAAGTTCGAGTAACTCATTGTGTGAACCATAGTTCAGAGCTTTTGACTGAAGATCCTGTGCATGGAGAAGGGATATAAGAGGCGGAAGACAACGGATTTGAGAAATTTGATATGCATGTGGATCCATAACCTCACATAGGATTATTCAGCGAACTAATAGCTCATAGGTGGACCAACAATGCAATACCTCTATCTAGATCTCCACAGTTTAAATTAAAATGCTAAACATGTGTTAACATATGTTTATCGAAAAATTACTCTCAAGGGAGCATCAATATCTCTCAACAACCTCTTCTATGTTGAGGAAAACATTTGATAACTACAGCTCCAAAATAGAGATGATATGCCCAAACGTTAAATGGGTATGAGCCAATGCCCACAAAACGCATGCTGAAAGTTAAGGCTATGAGTTGGCTCTAATCAGTATATATGGAGCTCTCTAAGCCTTATTTACTCCTTAAAACTGCAGGAGGAAATAATCAAAATGTTTGCATTACCAGGGCTTTAACATCATCAGCATGTTGTTTTCCATATCGATCAAGGATCCTGACCAAGCTGGAGAAAAAAAAAATTTAAGAACAAAAACTACCAGATAACCCTTGATGAAACATCAAAAAAGACATTTTAAAACAAAATGTTAATTTCCCGACACCTAAGATTTGCTAAAATTTCAGGAAAAGCTGTAGTGATCATGTTCAAGTAGCCGCTAATTTGGATTCCCACTTCTTATAGCATCCTCTGATGCTTGCTAAGGAATATTTACATCAGAATCAAATATGCACACAATGATTGTGATTAAAGAATAGAAATAGATACCACATCACTTTATTGTAGCATATGTGCTGTAATTAAGTACTAAATGTGAGGCTTGTTCTCAAATCGACCGAAATTCAACATTCTGTTATATATACACACACATATATATATATATGATAAAATTAAGAATCAATTAGAAAAGTTATAATCTGGATACGTAATAAATCCAAGGTAAATATATTATTTATTTGAAGATCTCCAGTTCTATATCTTTTAGTCAATAGCCGCACAATGTAGCTTAGGACAAGATTATAGGGGGTGTCTTAACACAGGCCCTTAAGGAAAAAACACGGGGACCGAGAGAAAAACAGAAGGAAAATCCCTTAATTAAGGGCCGAACCTTCACGAAAACTGACCAAAAAAAAAAATTTAAGGGACCGACAAAACTTAAGGGACTTTGTCTCGGGACCACTGATAATCTTGCCCTTACATTCAGATCAGAACTCTGATCTACTATTCAGCAAAATTTATAGATCTCTCCGGACTAAAGCTCCAATGATATTAACCACTCTAAAAACAGGAACATTAATCAGTAACCACGGATTTAAAAATTCAGTAATCGATTATTTTCATAGGAAATCCCTAAAGGCAACTAACAACTGATAAACTAACAATCAAAAACGGCCTGAAACTTCACTAACAACATCAAGAATGCATCACAACGCTTCAGAAAGATCTTGAAGGACATGCAAATTTTTACAAATAAAATAAAATCCATGCAGAAAAAAAAAATCAAAGAAGAACGAAAAGAGGGAGAGAGAGAAATGAAGAAAGTAAGAAGGTTTAGCTCATCACGACATTGTTCTTCCTCAGATTTGGTTATCTCATGTATCTCTCATGGCCATAGAAGAAACAATTTTTTAAAAAAAAACACAAAACCGAGAAATCCACAAGAGATTTGTCGGAAAAAAAATCAAAGTGTCTTTTAATTATTTAATTATATTTTTTAATTATTTTATCAAAGTAAACAGAAGCTTAAAGGTCAAATAAAAGAAAACCAAGAAGAGGAGAAGTCATACTTATCCCCGGAGGAGAAGCTGTAGAGCTTGCCGGAGGCGGAGACAACTAGAAGAGCAACGGATGCATCGCAGAGAACAGAAAGCTGACGAGCTTTCTCAATGAGACCACTGCGTCGTTTGGAGAAGGTGACTTGTCGGCTACTTTTGTTCTCAATTCGTTTGATTTCTAGTTTTTTTCTTCCCATGGCTTCTGTCTCTGATAGGCCTTCGTGCCCTAATTTGATCCCCAGGTTCGGCTCAAGTGGCCAGAGATACTGAGCATTTTTCTTTTGTTTTTTTTTTCCTTTTATTTTCTTTTTTTTTTTGTGCCTCTACTTTTCCTCGGGCTAGGTTTTTTTTTGTTTGTTTGGGGTAAACGAGAGAGATGAAAATAAAACGTGAACGTGAAACGATGCGTTTTGACGACAAGACAGCCCGCCTGTCATGACGAACGTCCTGTGGACGGTGTTGTGTTGTGTTGCTCTTGCCTTTCTAATATGGAACGTTCCATATTTGTCCAAAAAAAAACGTTCCATATAGGGATTATATGTTTATTTTTTAGAATATGTTAAAGCCTGTAAGGGGTTCGAAAAAATATATGTATATCATTATTTTAATTACATGATTATATTTAAAAAATTAACAGATTGACACCTATTTTTTGTATTCCACATGTTTTTAAAAATTCAGTTTATAGAATTTTTACTCTTTCATATGTATTTATGATTTTATCTTTTTTTTTTTAATTCTAAGAATTTCTCTTACAACTTGGAACTGCTCTAAGTATAGAGTTGGATTTGCGGATCAATCCATCCGGCTTGACCTGCTAACTGGTGGATTGATTCATTTTTTCGATTCAAAATTTTAATCCACATAACCAGCTAAGAAAGATTCATATATCTTATAATCCGCGGGACTCGCAGTTAATATAAATTTTAATAAAATAATTATTTTAATATATATTAATTAATTTTTATAAAAAATAATTAAAGATATATAATTTAATAATTTGCTAACTTCTATATATATTTTTAAGAAAATGTTATTATTTTAATTTTTTTATAAACGATTAAATTTTCTTTTGTGGATTAGGAGATACCTGCAATTCAAATCCATTGGTCTGCACCCACCCGGTTTAAAATCGACTCTATCCATACCAATATATTGAATTTTTTAAATTGATAGATCTATACACATCCCACTGCGGATCAAACGGGATGGGACCTGCTAGTAATAATTAAATTCTCAACTTTTTTTAATCGACAATTAAATTATCAGCTCTATCTAAGTATACATTATTATTTAATCAGCAATATCGTAATAATTAAATTATCAGCTCTATCTAAGTATACATTAGTAATAATTAAATTCTCAGTTAAATGTATCTGAAATAGATTTATATACCTAAATATATTAATTATTTTAGATTTAATATATATTAAAACATCCAAAATATATAATCCTCTTAAGTTTTCCAAAATACTTGAAGATATATACAAATAATCTAAAGTAAATGTCTAAATAGCTAAAGTATATTCAAAACAGTAAAAATACTTAAACAGTCTATTGACTCTTTATCCAAATGTTCAAACCAAAATAATTTAGGTATTTTAACATATATTATTCAAATTTATTTGTAATATGTTATTTTATTTATAGATTTTAAGAAATTTAAAGTATACAAGGAATTTTAAAATTTTAAAAATAACTTAAATGGGTATCCGAACTCGAACCGAATCCGCAAAGATCCGAATCAAACCCGAACCGAAATTTTGAAATACCCTAATGGAGCTAAAATCTTTGATCCCGAAAACCCGAAATCCGAATATACCCGAACCAAACCCTAATATGTACCTTAACGTCCAGCCCTAAAATTTTGTTTAATTTGTTATACAACTTTCAACTCTATCCAGAACCCGACAAGATAATATCAGTCTGTTAGATTCCTGTAAGATTAACGCTAGTTTATGATATTGCAATTAGAATTTAAATGGATTTTTGCCGACAATAGAACAGCAGCATCTACTCCATAAAAAACCTCCATTCGTCCAACCTGTAGCATTAAATACTATAATTGTTTCGATGACGAGATTAAGCACGATGCACTCTTTCTTCTCGATATACATTTCACCTTCACGTTCGATCGATAGAAACAGTACAGTCGTCGAATAAATAGTTTTGAAAAAATACGAATAACCCAAGAAACAAAAAAAGAAGAGTAGGTGAAAATATTTAAGTGGGCTTAGTATTTGTACGAAAGCCCATTACAGGCCCGTATAGTCATCCCATTTCACCCACCATTGTTTCCGTTGTTAAAGCTCTCTCAAACCTCCCTTCGAAATCTCCGTCTCTTCTTCTTCTTCTTCTCTCTCTCTCTCGATCTGCAATGGCTGCCTCCAACTCCGTTTTCACCACCGCTCCGTCGCGAAATCTTGCACATTTCTCTCTTCACCAGTCATTATCTCTACCGTCGAGTCTCACGCTCACCGGATCGAACTCCGTCGCGTTTCGTCCCAAACTCCGATCCAGCTCGCTCGTCTTGTGCTCCACCGATGAGACGAAGATCTCCGCAGAGAAAGAGATCCCAATCGAACTCAGTAAGTAATCTTTCTCTAATGTCATTCTGATTACATTTCGATTTTCAATTAAATTAATAAATAAATAATATTACAGGGTACGAGGCTTATCCGACAGTGATGGACATTAACCAGATACGTGAGATTTTGCCTCACAGGTGAAAACTTTTCTTAACACATTGTTTCTCTATAGCTGAAGCTGTTTTGTTCTGATTCGTTGTCTTAATCATCTGATGTTGGAATGTTTGAGTAGGTTCCCGTTTCTGTTAGTGGATAGAGTGATAGAGTACACAGCTGGCGAATCTGCGGTAGCTATCAAGAACGTGACAATTAATGACAATTTCTTTCCTGGGCATTTCCCTGAGAGGCCCATTATGCCTGGTGTCCTCATGGTTGAGGTAAATAATCCCATTGCATGCATCTCTCTTCTTATTACTCCAAGCTTCAGTCTTTTTTGCTACTCGATCGTCTTTGGAGATCTTGACATTACAGTTTGTTCTGTTTTTTTTTTGCCAGAATAGAATGCTTACCTATGTATACAAGGAGTAGTTAGCTGAATTGTTGGTTTTGAGTGGTGACTCTTGGATAATAGAATGAGGGTGAAAAATTATGTTTAGGTTTGAAATAAGAGGGAACTAGAGGTGAAGGCTTTGCTTTAAGTTTCAGTTTAAAGAGAGGGACTGGATTTGAGAGTAAGATAGGCTGTAATACCTTGGATCATAGCTTTATATGAACATTTACTTTACTGCTGATATAAGTAAAACTAGTAGCAGCCTGTTCCAGATGTATGTGCCATGAAATGATTAGGAGACTCATTGTGTTATTAAGAGCTACAAATAGCTTCTTCATCCTCTAGTCTTCTTTCATCTTTTTTTTTTTGCTTTCCACAGGCCATGGCTCAGGTGGGAGGTATAGTGATGCTACAACCAGAAGTGGGGGGATCTAAAAGCAACTTCTTCTTTGCTGGAGTTGACAAAGTCAGATTCAGAAAGCCTGTGATTGCTGGTGACACTCTGGTGATGAGGATGACGCTTGTGAAGCTGCAGAAGAGGTTTGGTATAGCCAAAATGGAAGGGAAAGCATACGTAGGGAACACGTTGGTATGCGAAGGAGAGTTCTTGATGGCTATGGGAAAAGAAGAGGAGTGATCATGTTCTCATGCCTTTTGCTTTTTGCTTACCCCTTGTGGGTGGGTACGAGTTATCACACATTGAGTCTCATTTCTATCTGTTTCTGTTGTCTGTTCCGTGTGTTGTTGACCATTTAAAGAAAAGTTTGAATCGAAGTTATCACATCTTAAGTTACCATTTGCTTGTTCTTCTCACCCTTGTGGCCTACGCTTACACCACACCTACACTTTGCTTGCACAGTCCTGTAAACAGGCATGCAAAGAGTCTTCGGAGAAGATCTCAGGCTTACGATATGTTAGGCTTAGCTAAAGAGAGTTTGTTAGATGCGGTTCTGTTTAACGAATGTTCTCAGTCGAATGATCTGGATTTTTCCATGAGGCAGAACAAGGTTCCTGATTACCCAGAGACGTTGGTAGCGGCTTGGTTGTTTAAAGAAGCGCCATTGAAGCATGGAGGTGTGCATACGAAAGCTGAAGAAAGATATGGAAATGAAACCGATATGGGAATGGGAAACTGTGAATTATACGAGGACTTGATGATGAGGAGGAAGTAGAAGGCCATGTGTGAAGAAACTCTGGAACAATGGTTACAACAAGGTTCTCTAAAAGAAGTTGAGAAGACAAGAAATGTCATTGCGTTGGTGGCTGTACAAATATATTATACAGAGGCTGATGGCGTTAAGAAACAAAAAGAATACGACTCTGCTGGGGATCGAACCCAGAATCTCTGGTTTCGTAGACCAGCGCCTTATCCATTGGGCCACAGAGTCTTTTTGTTTGTTGTATGATATATTATGGTTATAATCTCTATCAAACCCAATTAAAGAACATTGAGTAGAACTGAACCAAAATCTAGTTTGAACAACTCAAAAGTGTATGAACTCCCAAAACTGAATTTCTCAAAAGTCAAAACCGAAATGAAACTAATCTAGACTGAACACAGTTGAACGATACATCATGATACAGAAAAGAAAAGCTGAAACTTTGTGACACAAGAAAGATCCATATTCATGAAAACAGACAGAATATCACCTGAGACTTAGGTACATCCTGAGAAACTCCTAACACAATTCAGTTAAAGAGACAACTTATTGTACTTATTGATCCTACGGAAGATGATAAAGTATGTCTTTTGAGAAAATAAGAGAAATGTCGAAAGCAAACATTCATTTTGAACCCTTGTTTTATCTTCAAACCATGGCTTCTGCCTTTTTCTCTGCCAGTTTCTGTAGCTTCTCAGGACGAGTATCTTCGGCTTTACCTTCCTCATAAGCTGCAACATGAACTCCAAGAGCTGCACGACCCGACGGGTCAAGGTTCCCTTTCCAAGCAGCGTCCCACTCCACAGCTTTTGCTGTACTACATGCTACACTTGGACCTCCTGGTACAGTAGCTCTAGCAGCGCTCTGCTCATTACATAATCCAAAAAAGACACATACCAGAGCAAAGATCAAAGACAATTCAGACATTAGAAGTAAGAGAATGATAACTAACCTTAGGGAAGAACTTCTCAAAGATAGCTCTGTAGTAGTAAGCTTCCTTTGTCAAAGGTGTGTTATCAGGGAAGACAAAGTTTGCGTTCGTCAGCATTGCGTCGGAGACCTAACCAAGAGAGAAAACAAAGAACCACATTACATAAGATTCTTTCCTATAATTTAAAGATGTCTTCTTACATGTTTGTTTGCATGATCTTTCAGACCATCAATCCAGCTGTATCCAACTCCATCACTGAACTGTTCTTTCTGCCTGTATAGAATGTGCTGCATTTTTTTCACCATAAAAAATGACAAAACTTGTTAGCAAAGCTACATACTTTCATCAATTGCAGAGAGCACAAAGTTTTTGTTAGAAAACCTTTGGTAGATAAGGGTTCTTCTCATCATCAAAGGCATTGCGTAACACCCATTTCTCAATCCTTCCCAAGTCAGGCCTGATCTGCATTGTAGATTAAACTAGATTATAAATAAAACAAAAGCCATTCTAGAATGTTTTTATATATTAAAGAAACACTCTTTTTGATGTGTGATATAGAAAGATGCCACCTACCATCTTCCACTCTGGATCGATGCCCATTGCTACATCTAAAAACTCTTTATCGAGGAAAGGTACACGAGCCTCAACACCCCATGCAGAAGTTGATTTATTAGCCCTCAAGCAATCATATTGATAAAGAGCTTTGATCTGCAGCAGCACACAAACAAGGTTCAGAAGTTACAAAAAGGGCAGAGAGTAGAACAAGAAAAGTCTGGTCTAACAAACAGGCGTTACCTTACGGCATGTTTCCTCGTGTAACTCTTTCTTGTTAGGTGCTTTATGGAAGTACAAATACCCTCCAAAGATTTCATCAGAGCCTTCACCAGAAAGAACCATCTTCACACCAAGTGATTTGATTTTTCTCGACATAAGAAACATGGGAGTGCTTGCTCTTATAGTAGTCACGTCATAGGTCTCCACATGGTATATAACTTCTTCTATTGCATCAATCCCTTCCTGAACTGTAAAGTGTAACTCGTGGTGGCGAGTTCCTAGATAGTCAGCAACTTCTTTACCAGCTTTAAGATCCGGAGATCCCTGAGAAAAGAAAAGCAAAAAAGGTTAAATAATAAATTTTGATGAAAACATTTTTGAGTAGTCAGGTAAAAGCTTTTAAAGACCTTTAAACCAATACAAAACGTGTGCAGCTTGGAACCCCACTGACGAGCATCTGATTTTTCCAAATGGCGTATAGCCACTGAAGCAACAAGGGATGAGTCTAATCCTCCAGAGAGAAGGACACCAAAAGGCACATCAGTCATTAGTCTTTTTATAACAGCCTGCAAAGTCAACAATATGATCACAAGAAGGAACATTCTTCATAGCATCTTGAGCAACTAAACAGACAATATAAATAGGAAACTAAAAATTTAAAACCTTGAGGAGGATAAAGCTCCAGAATTTACCTTCTCGAAAGTATCGCGCAATACTAAGGGATCATAAGGGGTTGAAGGAACCATCTCAGAGAACCATGGAGGGTTGTACCACCTCCTAAGACCACCTACAAGAAATGTAAATTAGCAAATTTTGAACTTTGGTGGTGTGGCCAAAGCGATATGAGTAAGCCAAGCAAACATCATGAAGTTACTGTAAAATAGATGTGAGATGCAAACCTTGTTTACTGGAATAGATGTGGCCTGGGGGGAAAGCCATAAACTGTTCACAATCATCACTAAGTGCTTTCATCTCAGAAGCAAACCAGACAGAACCTATGGGATAAGATTTGTTTAACCAGAGAGTAATCAATGAAAAGGATTACAAACAAGACATAAAAAAGAAAACACTTTCAATCCATTAAGGTGTGTGATCGCACCATCGACACCCCAGCCAATGTAGAGTGGGATGACACCAATGGGATCCCTTACAGCAATATAACTTTTGTCCTTTGTATCAAGCAGGACAAATGCAAACATGCCGTCCAACATGTTGATAAATTCCTCTCCATGTTCTTCGTACTGCAGCCAATAAATCAAACAGAATGGTGAAATGATGAAAATAGAGTCTAAACACAAAGATCTAGGTGACCACATTCTCATAGAAATGCAGAAACACACACAACATCTATCTATCTAGGTAAGCCCTGAAGTCATCAAAAACATAAATGATACTTACAAGATGGGCAAGCACTTCACAATCACTCCCTGTGTGGTACTTGTGAGACTTCAGACTCTCACTTTCACGCAAAGCCTTGTGGTTGTATATCTCTCCATTGACCTGAAAGCAAGTAAAAGCCTTGTGGTTTGTATGCTATCATCTGAGAAGGAACTGAGGTTATTAGAACACAAGCCCAACAATGTACCGTGACAACGACGGTCTTATCTTCGCTGTAGAGCGGTTGGTCTCCAGAGATGGGATCAATGATGGCCAAACGCTCATGAGCCAAGTAACAATCCTCATAACAATGGAGCCCACTCCAGTCAGGACCTCTATGCCTCAATCTACACAAACAGATCTTAACCATTTCAATCAATCTTTCACATCATTTTTATCCATAAAGTTTGAAACTTTTCTCTTCCAAATCAAAAACCCATCAACGTTTAGGACATTACACAGCCCGAGGAGATCGAGAAAACCAAATGGAGACACGATAAAAAAAAGAGATGACTTTATGGATTGAGAATATATATACCTGCGAGAGAGTTTGATGATACGAGAACGTGTGGCTTGTGAGTTATCGACGCAGCCTAGGACAGCAAGAATCCCACACATGGTTGATGGATGGTGGCGGCAAGACAGAACACAACGGCTTCTGAGGAAATGGATGCTGAAAGAAAAAGTAAAAGGATGATTCTTTATAACGTGGGTTCGACTCAATCACAGCCGTTGATTCTGTCAATTAAATTGTTGATTTTATTTCCAAATGGAAAAGATTCGATTTTTAGTTACCCTAGTTTGCTTTGACTCGTTGAATCTTTGGCAAAAGATTCTCGAGAATATAACAAAAGTTAGGTGTTACTTTACCATAGGTTATACACTTACTACGAAATAAAATATAGTTTAATGCAGTCTCTAACGACGTCGTTAGTGTATAGAGGCAGTCATGGCATTTCCAAGCAACATTTGACCATTTGTGCTAGAACTTGAAACTTGGTGATGGATAGGCATGGATCTTTTGCAAATTCGCCTAGGTAATTGTCCAATAGAATTGTTATGCTTTGGCTTACCTCGAACCTGTTGCTGTTGTTGCTGCTCATGCATCAATGATACTCGAGACAAATAAAACTGTTGAAGACAGAACTATGGTAAAAATTCAAGTTACTAGAATCCAAATTCTGATTTTTCCGGACTTTAGTTGTCTAGAGTTGCAATTACTAGACTGATATAGACTTGAAGATTGTGAAGCTAGCACATGTATCTTTTATTAAATATACTATCTGTGTGTACAACTCCACTGGTTTGATTAATCTTGATCACATATGTTGTGAAAATAGTTTCCGGTCGAGGATAAAAGCCAGAGTCTTTGAGTTATTAGGAATCAGAATAATGACAAGAACATTAGCAAGTTGTACTCTATGCCAAAATAAAACACTATAAGGCTCTTATCATTATCACTGAGAACCTTAGCATACTTTTTATACTGCAACAACATTATGAGCTCAGGTTCAATAAAAAAAAAGGTTATGACACAAAGCCAACATTATCTCCAGTTTCTTTCTAATGACAAGAATCAACTTTTGTCATATCCACGAACTATTTTGCTGGCTCTGCTGCAGCCGGTACATCTACTTTTGCCCCCATGAAACTTGACTGCATCATACATATTGTGACAATGTGTTACACTTCCTTTGAGAAGATAAGCTTGGTGTAACAAAGAGAAATAAGCATATTTTCCTTATATCATTGTCCAAACAGATCTTTAAAGTGTGTATTAGTTAACTTTTTTGCCAAGACTTGTTTTATGTGCAAATATTTTTATTTAAGCTAGCACTTAAATTTATGTGCATTGGAAGAAACTTTTAGACGGTTTTTTTGTCATCAACGTTTTTTTCTTTTTTTTTTTATTAAAGAATGCATTTTAGTCTCTTTTATCATATAAACTGTGAACATAAAAATATGTATATGGTTGACAAAAGAAAAAAAGTGATCCCCCCATACCTTATTGCACAAGACAACAAAGAGAAATTGATTACTCCAATAGTTTATTTATGTTCTGCTTTGACAAAAGTGAGTAATTTATTTTATCAGAATTTCATAATAATTTTATATTGCTAAAAAGTAGGCAAATTAATTAATCAATTTCAATTTGCTAAAAAAAAATTATTTATCAACAAAAAATTATATATATCGTGGTTGGCGGTTACTTTCGCGTTTACAGAGCCATAATATAAACGCGTCAAACTCAAACCTCGTCTCAAATCTGTACCTGAAAAATCGAAAACTCTCAGATCTGCTAATAACTCTATCGTGACCGTGAAGAGAGAGAGAGAGAGATCTCTCGAGAGCGAAAAAATGGCGGCAGTGACACCATTAGCAAAGTTCAAGCTCGTCTTCCTCGGAGATCAATCCGTCGGCAAGACCAGCATCATCACTCGTTTCATGTACGACAAATTCGACACCACCTATCAGGTTTGTGAACAACACTCCATCCACGCAGATCGATCGCGTTTCTCTATAAATCAATTGCGATCAATCAAAATATGCGAATCTGTGTGATTCGCGATCGTTTTGCTGTTCTTGTGTTTGTGAGGAGATTTAGATCAGATTCAAAATTTTGAATGGAACTTGTAATGTGGATCGGATTCGAAATCTATGTGATTCTTTCGTTATGTTCATTGTGTGTTTGTTTGAAAATTTTGGCAGGCAACTATTGGGATTGATTTCTTGTCAAAGACAATGTACCTTGAGGATAGGACTCTTCGTCTCCAGCTATGGTAAAATCATCTTCTTGCTAATTCATTTCTCACATACTTTCACAAGTGTGTAGAGTGTAAAGTCAAATATGATGTTTCACACGCCAATTCCTGCTTTTTTTAGCTTCATATTAGTATATGAATTTTGCTTAAGATGCTTAAGGTTGTATGTTCATTTCGAAAAACGTCAAATATAAACAAGTGCTAGCTACTAAATAACATGTATCCTCTCTATTGACTATTGAATTTTCATTCATTTAGATATATATATTTTGGTTTCTTATGCATATAGTCTCTGGTACTTGATAGGTTCGTTTCAGTAAGCGTCTTCTGAGTTTTATAATGGCACAGGGATACTGCCGGGCAGGAAAGATTTCGAAGTCTGATACCAAGTTATATCAGAGATTCCTCTGTTGCTGTCATTGTCTATGATGTTGCAAGTAAGACTTCTCAGCTTTACAATCAAAGTTTCTTTTGTCTACAATAGACACAGGATCGAGAGTACATCTCTTCTTTGAATAACCATAGATAGACTAGAAAAAAAAACTTTAAATTCTCACAGATTTTGCAAGAATGGCATGTAAAGTCTCGTACTTTTTTTTCAATGTATAGATAGGCAGTCCTTCTTGAACACCTCGAAGTGGGTTGAGGATGTTCGTACAGAGAGAGGTAACGATGTCATAATTGTTCTGGTGGGTAACAAAACAGATCTCGTTGACAAGAGGTAAGTAAGATACACTTGACCTTAACGATGACATCAAATCCTATGAATAAGTTGGATGGAAACCTTTTGTCATCTAGCTATCAACTTGACATTTTGACAGGCAAGTGTCGATAGAGGAAGGGGATAACAAAGCTCGTGATTTTGGAGTAATATTCATTGAGACGAGTGCAAAAGCAGGATTTAACATCAAGGTGAGAGAATCAACTATCTATCCTAATGAATTTTGAGACTTATTTGATTAACGTTTTTGTCTCTCTGTGTTTTTTCTTTTGGTGTTTTGTAAACTTTGTAGCCACTATTCCGCAAGATTTCAGCGGCATTACCAGGAATGGATACACTTTCTTCAGCGAAACAAGGCGATATGGTTGATGTCAACCTAAAGTCATCGAACCATTCGTCTCAAGCGGAGCAACAAAGTGGTGGCTGTTCGTGTTGATTGATTTTTTTTTATTAAATATACTTTTAACAGCAACAGAGTAAGGAGATTTTTAAAAAGGATTCATAACTTGATGGTATAAATAAATTCTGGTGTAAGGAAAAAGATTTTCACTTGGGATCTCTAGTATTTTTTAAGATGTTTTGAGTTCAATATCGAGCATGTGTAATAATGACACGCTTGAAAGCTTAAGAAGAATGATTTTGCTCTGTTCTGATTACTCAACTTTTTTTTACAGTATATACTGTCAATCTTTATATAAGACAGGAACAAAGTTAGAAAAGAGATTCAATATCTCATGTTAATTTTTGTTTATTACTAAACTCACATGCACCTCAAGTGTATGACAAAAGACAGGAGCAACAAATCTTTGGAGCTCTTTCCTGTTGCCGCCATCCGTATTGCTGCTGGTTTCTCCTAGCAGCCCATTGGGCTTCTGACCTCTTCCAGAACAAGCCTTGTGTATGTAAGTTCCATCAGTTCTACATTAGTGAGCAAACAACTAAAATAAAATTCCATCCTAAAAATAAAAACCGTAGTCATCAGCTTGTATCTTTTTGTATGTTGAATTTTCTCCTTATCAAAATTTCAACTAAAAATCTATTTTCATCTTTCACAAGTTATATATATTTTCAACATCCCTATATAATTAAGTAACGGAAATACTACAGGCGCACACAAACAAATTTGTCACTGGAAAAATATTTCAATTTGTTTTAGAAGTTCCCTTTTCCGTCATCATCTGATTTAATAATTTTTTAAAAAATAAAATTTAATATATTTTTTTTTAAGTATGGCTTTTCTTTTTTACTTTTTACCTTTGAAAATTATTTTATATACAGACAATTTGAGAAGAATCCAAACATGGCGGGAAAATTAAGAAATTATTTTAGGCTTTTTCCTGAGGGTTCTTCATAAAGTCTGACACAAGAGCTCGGATTTGATGAAATAGATACAGTGTTTGCGTGCTTGACACGCCACTTTAGCTGTTGTGAACGGATCCCATGGGCTCCCTCAAACGAAGGAAATGGATAGACGAAGAGAAATCGCCCGAGCGAATAAACCCTAGATCTACGTTGCTGCTCGCTGAGGGGGAGATGATTCATTCACGATCTCAGATCTATCACTTTTGCTGGATAGTCTCAGTTGAAGGAATCCGAACATTTGGATTAAACCTAGCTAATTACTTTCTTCCGTCCGGTCGGAAAGTTGACAAGGTTTCAGTCGGCGCATGAGGTAAACTGATGTCTCTATGTTTTGGGGATCTCGATTGTTAGCAAACTGTTTAGTACGGTCCTTCACCGGAAACAAACCCTACTAGACTATGGCGTTTCTCTATGTTTCTTATATGGATGATATATTTCACTTTATCCCTTCAGATCTCTAAACCGAAGTGGAATCAGCTCTAATTAATCTGGCTTAGGTTATCTGGAACTGGAACTGGAACTGGAGATATTGACTTCAGTGATGCGAAATTTTTAGATATTTTCCGTAAGGATATATGTTCTTTATGAACTTGATTATTTAGGCCTTGATTCTGTTCACATTCGTATTGCAATGTAGGGAATCTCATCTGATATATAATGAACCGATCGATGATAAATATTAACAATGTTCTTATCCATTAATTCCACTATCTATGGAATATCTTTACTTGCAGATTTGGTTCATATTCACTCAATTAATGGAACTGACATTCTTCTACCGTCTCCTACTAGCTGGTAAATTTCTGTGATAAAAATATATCATTGAGGTTCTTAGTTGATCAAGGGATTGTCAGCCAATTATGTCCAACACATATATGCATCCCACTTTCTGCACCATCATGATTAAGTCTTCTTTAAGTTTACACTGGCAATGAGAAGCCTATGTTACCATGGTTCAGTTTCAAGCCATAGGAGTTTGCTATCCAAGGAGGGGTACAGTTCAATACAGGTATCTCATCTTTTTTGGGTAGCTAGCAAAAACTGCAGGAATAGTTGGATGTTTTGTTGTTGTCTAGTTGATAACTGTGTTGGTTTTTCTAGTGTCATGTTGTTGGAATAACTAGATGGTTGAAAAAGCAATATTGTTCTAAATAGTCCATGATGATATACCTAGCGTAGTTTATCTCAAGCTTAATTCAAAGATATTTTGAAATATCGATCTAGCACAATATTTATGTACGTAGGGGAAATCGTTAAAGTTATAAGACTTTAATGAAAAAATTATTGATTATTATTTCTTTTCACATTATCTTAAGTTTTTGGGGTTGGAATCTTTAATCTATGTGCTGTTCACATCTATGAGTATACTGTTTACTTACAGATTCTAATCCTTTATCTCCATTTGACCAACTTTCCAGCTTATCATCAATCTTTTTCTGTGTTATTTATATAGTTTTGAGAGAACTCCTGTGTGTTTTTCCGTTTCTCTAAATACTATTATATGACAATTTTGAAGCTTTAAGGGTTAATTAGGTCAGTGTTCACTCAATGTTTAAGTGCTACTGCTCCCGTGTAGAATGAGTACAAAAGGCTTAGGACAAAGAGCAGATCTAAAGGCGATTTGTGAGTTCTACTCATAGATAGCTTTATGTTCTTTATTGGACCTCAGTTTAAAGACCTGACGTACCAACCATGTGTTTTAGAGTTCTGCACAGCTTTTTATGATGCTTTTTGTCAAGATTATTGTATTTTGTATCCTATTCTTACGTGTATACTCATGCAGGATCTTCGTACTTTTTGGGTCAGGCCATGTGACTTTACTTTTCATGCAAAAAGCTTACCCAGTCTTTTGTCTTTAAACTCAATACTTTCGTGAAAAGATCAAACAGTTAGCGTGTTTGCTTTAATTAGCTACTACCTTCTTAAAAGCAACAATGTTATATTTACAGGGCCTTTCAGATTTTCTTATTGTCTTCTGCTTGATGCTTGCTGGTGAGGGAAACGATGAACTCAAAGAACATGGCGAGTGGCACTGGCATGGCGACTCTCTCTCTTAGGTTATGAGGTTTGTAGACGCTTCTTCCCATTTCTTCTTCTATAGTCACTAGTATACTCATTCAGTACAATCTTTTATGAAGCAAATGTGGTTACTCAAAGCACATAAAAACTTACTAATAGTATTGAAAATTTGTATGGTTTTATCACTGGTTTTTAGCTATGTTGATTGGTGATATTAAATGGACTGTCTAGGGAACATCATATTTTCGAGCACAACATTCGTGAAAAAGATGACAGATCCTATCTACCTTTATCACATGACTGGTAAAGTTAACTAACTTTGTCACTTAAAATAATTGTACCTTTTTATACTTATTTTAAGATTGTTTACTGAACAAATCTCGTTTGTGTGGTTTATGATTTGTAGTTGTACTGACTTGATCTCCTTTTCATAGTGAAGTTCAAAATTCAAAAAAGGTATAGGTTCAAGAAAATATGTTCAATTTAGATGTTAGTGGAGATTTGTAAAAATAATAAAGATAGACATGAATTCTTTCTAAATATAATTGGCATAAGAAGATTTTAGTGCGACGGCACTATTAACTTGGTAAATTCAATCAGGAACTAAGTAGAGAAAGCCACTATTAATCCTTTTTGGATGCTAAACACTTTTGTTTTCTTTTTAAGTTAAAACACCTTTTTACTCTACGTATTTGTAGATGGAGAAGATGATGAATTGATGCCTATTTACTATTATAAGGAGTGGTTGGTCTAATGTTAGTTATAGATTTTTTATCTTTTCATTTGCCAATTTGATCATAAAGGTGTTTTATGTATAGAATAGCCAATAAAACACATAGGTGGCTTGCTTTATATATGAACTAGAATGCTAGCTTATAAATTCATCACTAATCTTCTTAACTGGTTTGTTATTAAATACACATTTTTTATAGTGCGTTCCTTCTTTGCATTTAGTGAAACTTTACTCATGTTATGATTCCTCTTCAACTGTTTTTATTTGTTGATGTAGATATAGCTCACTACATGATAGATGTCATTGTTGCATCCGAAGTAATATATTCGCAGAGATCTTGGATTGCATATTCTTTCATTGTTAGCCTCCATTATTTTCACTGTCTTTATCTGTAAAACGATGTCCACCACAAAAGAAGTTAAGCGACGTAAAATGACATTTAATTAGTGGTTGATAGTTTTTTTTTTTTTTTGAAAAAGGGCTTTCAATAAAATACTAGCAAATTTTACATAGTGCTGGTTACGAAAAACCACAGAGATAATAGCAAGACCAATAGTTTAAGTTCTTAGAAAGAGTATATGGAGAGTACCACCAAAGCAACATCAAAGAAAAACAGCAAGAATCAACATTCTCAGGCTGATGAAACTAATTTTGAGGTCCTCGGCCACCTTGATCATGACCACGACCTCTTCTTCTTTAGTGGTTGATAGTTAACAGAAATAATACTTAAGATCACATATTGTAGTTCATATAGTATTTGAATTTCTTTCAGGGACTCTCACTGATGCTGATGATATCTGAAAACAAGCATTTTGGTTTCCTCTGACTTGTATCAGTATTCAGTACCAAGAGTTAAGTACTACGCACCTTCTTTGTGTTTTATATTACCTTATATAGATTTTATGGAACTTTGGAGTTGGTTGAAAAATGCTCAGGTAAATGCATAGGTTGTTTAAAGGTATATTCATGTTTACATACAATAGGTAAAGTTAAATATGTTCATTGCTGTCAAAGTCTGAGATTTTAGACGCGTTGTTTAGAAACTTAGGAGAAGAAGCAATTCAGCTGGCGTTTACAACCAAGTAGTTTTATTTATTTATTAGAAGAGGAGAATGGTTTATGTGACATCACATATCTCATAAACAATACTTTTGTGAGAACCTAGGGCCTTCTTTAATTCTTTAGTATATTATATGTACCTGCTTCCTCTATATTCGAGACTGTGGTCCACTCTGCGAGGAACCCTAACTCAACAAGCAATTCAAACCACTCATTCCTTCTTGTTTTTGAAACCCCTCTTTGAAAATTCGTAGGCTTTTTCTTGCCTATGTATAATGATCAGAGCCGGTCCTAAAACATTTAAGACTGGAAGCAAAAAAATATAATGTGGCCGGACTTGTAGCCGCTGGCAATCGAACTCGTGCATGAGGAAGGTGAGGTGCGTGAGCGTTACCACTAGACTAAAGAGTACATCTGTATTTTGTGGCCGAATATTATTGATAAAATAAATGGCCACAAGCAGCTGCTTCATTCGCTTGGTGTCAGGACCGGCTCTGATAATGATATTCATAAACTCTAGGATACATGATCCGGGGACTATTTCGCTTGGATATAATTAAATGAAACCTACATGAATGGATGCTTCCCTGGAGGCTCGTTGTATAATGAAATTGATATAATGGCTTTCACTAATTGGCTTCTGATATGGCTCTATAACTATGCATGAAAATATCACAAATATAGTTTCTTACATGTTGGGCTATATATAATTGAAAATGTATGATCAAGAAAGCTGTCTTTGTTAATAATCTAGGGCTAATGTGTTGCGTACGTATTAGTATGTTTTATACTCGCAGTGAAGGTATAACTGTACTGCAAATCATGCTTACAGTATCATATTTCATTTTCACCTACAGTTTCTGCATACAGTAAAATATAGTCTAGAAATTGATAGATTTGATGCCCTCATTTTGTAAAACATCTTGTTTGATTTTGCTATGTTTCTTATATATTTTTTGTTTCTTGATATTAGGTTTTGCAGTTTGAAACTATACACGAAACCTCTGATCTTCATTATACAGAAGACACATAAGAAAAAGACAAGAGAGCTCAAGATATGACATTGGCTGCAATACTGAGGCGGAGGGAGAAGATCTTTTAGGTTTCAAAGATGGTAGAGATTTAGGTAATTTTATGCACCCACCTCTTTCCTAACCAGCTCTTCTCTAATGGTCAAAATCTGTCACCATCACCAATAGTAAGTTTTTCTTCTGATGGTACCAAAACTTATCACTGCTTGTCCTCCATATGTGTCTGTCCATTTTTAGTACCTTCTGCAGTTGAAACAATCTTTTGAAAAAATGATGCGAAACCAATGCTGATATTCTTGAAACATTCTCATCGTCATAGACAATATACTACAATAGTTCTTAGGGCTCATTACTTGAATTTGGTTTGTTTATTTGGTTGGTCGTAGCTTTAACTGATATGAAGAAAATATAATAATAATGTAGGTACGTGTATGATAAATTATTAAAACCATGGAAATGGATGATGCAAGGAAACCTATTTTGCGTGCCAGTGGAGATGTCTCTCTGGCCACCCTTTTGTTTCCATGTGTTGTTGGCGCTGCCTTCTATTTCAAATCCTTTTCTCTTTTCATTTGTCTCCAATGATTAAAATATATATATAACTAATTCGTTCCTGTCTAGTTCCTTTTATTGCCCTTGACCTATATCATTACCTAATCGGAGAAGATCTTTAATTTATGGATTTCATTAAAAAAATTATAAAACCTTCTTGCTAATTGAGTTGATCCGTGTTTTTTTTTGTTTGTGGGGAATGAACTGTGAAAAGACCGAGCAATAATTATATTGTTATTATTCTCCTTGACAAATGCAGGATTTGATGCTAGGGCATAGTGATGGCTACTGATGAACTGCTTCCCAGTTAAAGACAAATAAGAGAAACAGTTGATATTCATTGAAGAAGGCTGTTCCCTAGATGATAAGACAAGAAGAAGAATTTGCACTGGTAAGGAGCGTATGTAGGGAATAATAGAATAATGATTAGAAAAAATGGAATTGAAAGGTGAAAATGACATGGTTGTTTTGGTACGCGTATACTAAAGAAACACGTCATGAAGAGAAAAGGGTGCTAGGTTTAATATAAATAGAAATAATAAGCAGTTAATGGTTGTGAAGTGAGGCAAGCGACCAGATCTCAGAGAGATAGAGGAAGGAGAAAAGAGAAGAGACCGTTGTTTAATTAGATACAACAGATCAGCGAACATGAGAAGATCTCCTTGCAGTGATGACTCTGGTCTCAAGAAAGGTCCTTGGACTCCTGAAGAAGATGAGAAACTTGTCAACTATGTCAAAAAACATGGCCATAGTAGCTGGACAGCTCTTCCCAAGCTTGCTGGTACCTGCTTTATTATTGTTGTTGTTTTATAGCTTCTCATGTGACTGTATATGTCTCTATCTCTATCTCTCTGTAGGTCTTAACAGGTGTGGGAAGAGTTGCAGGCTAAGATGGACAAACTACTTGAGACCTGACATCAAGCGAGGGAGATTCTCTCCGGACGAGGAACAAACTATCTTGAACCTTCATGCAGTTGTTGGAAACAAGTAATAATATCTTTTGATTTTATAGCTAGTCAACGGTTATGTGTACCAAATTATCATACTGCTTTCTTATGACGATGATGTTATAAGGTGGTCAACGATTGCAAACCACTTACCAGGGAGAACAGACAACGAGATCAAGAATTTCTGGAACACCCATTTGAAGAAAAAGATGATTCAGATGGGAATCGACCCGATGACTCATCGTCCAAGACCTGATATCTTCTCCAGCTTATCTCAGCTTGTGTCTATGTCCTCTAACCTGAGAGGTTTTGTTGATATGCAGCTACAGTTTCAAACCGATCAAGAGCAAACTATACTGAAACTCCAAACCGAGATGGCAAAACTCAAATTGTTACAATACCTCCTTCAACCACCTTCCATGAATAACAACATTAACCCTAACGGCTTTGACACACTCAGTCTCCTCAACTCTATTAAAGAAAACAATACCACCAGCAATAATCTCGACCTCGGTTCCTATCTTCAGGACTTCAACAGCATACCATCCCTAATCGGACCATCATCAGTTTTCCCCCAAGATCCTGAGGACAATCACTCTAGATTCTTCACTCAAAGAGAGGACCTGCCTGTATCTCCAATCTGGCTCTCGGATCCCTCCATCTCAAATCAGAGTTTGTTACATTCTCTTGATCCTTCATCTGCTGTGAGTGGTGATCTGATTAGAAACCAATACATTATTGAAGATGTCAATAGCAATCTCATGATCCCTTCAAGTCATCAAGAATCAGGAGCTTCAGCTTCAGCTGTATGGCCTGATCATCTACTGGATGATTCCATATTTTCCAACATTTTTTAGCCTTCTTTGTCTTTTTCAGGTATGTTTTGGAAGAACTCAAAAATCAAATTTGTTGGAGAATGTATTTGCGTATCTATATGTATTGTAGACACATCATATATTATGCTTTGTTGTGGAATGTAAAGTATAGTACATGTTTCATAACTCATATGCCTGATGTTATGAATGGCCGTTTACCATATATATGTTTCTCACCCTTAATCCGAGTTTATATATAGAGAAATGATTTTTGTGAAGTGGAGGTCACTTGTAGTTGTAATTAGGGTTTTTTTTCATGATCTTTTGTTTTACTTCTATCTTATACATGTTATAACACACTATATCAATTTAATTTGGGAAGACGATCTATTTCTCCACGAGAAATATGATATAGCATCAAATGTCCACCAAAGTATGACCCCGTGTTATTTCTCCCCGAAAACAAAGTTTGAAACCTATTTTCCCACCAATATAAAGTTCTATTAAAATTTCCCCACAGCTATAAAGATCGAAATCAAAAACCCCATAAAATCGATTTATGGTGGTTTACTGTTTTTAAACAAACCGTAAACCATGTTAACCTAATGACTAACCAGATTAAGATCAGATCTATTTTAGGTTTGAATGTCGGGTCGGATTACAGTTCTGATCCAGATCTATGTTTGGTCGGGTATTTTTTGGTTTTGGTTTAGTTTTCATCGGTTTATTGTATGAGATTCAAGATTTTAAATTCGGTTTTCAGAAATCGTGAGTAAACCAAAAATGGTGGGGAAATAGGTTTCGAACTTTTTTTTTGGGGAGAAATAGCACTGGATCATACTTTGGTGGACATTTGGTGCTATAACATACTTCTCGTGGGGAAATAGATCGTTTTCCCATTTAATTTTTACGCAAACATCAATCAATTCTGAAGTTAATATGGATGTTACATACGAAGAACATGTGTTTGTCGAGCTGTCGGAACTAAAGACTATAAATTGTAGAGTTTGAATGTTGATTTGTTTCATTGTCATTCATATGATCATATGATTCATATCTATCTTCTTTTTTTTTTCTTTTCTTTTCTTCATATCTATCTTTTTGGATTGCTAAGCAAATAATGGAAGAAATGAAGAAGAAGCATGTGATCGGCTGGTTAACGATAATATAAAAAGGTCAAGTATATGTTTTAATAATAATAAAAAATAGATAATGTGATGTCTATCTCTGGTTAGGTTAAAGAATAATTCACTCATTGAGCCTTTTGCGGCAAAGATCAAGTGCCTTGAAAAAGTTAGTATTGAATTACATCCGAATCAGAATGAATAATGTATTATCCATTTTCTTTTGTCAACTTGTTTTTCACCATATAAGATTTTTCTTTTTCTTTTTTTTTTTTGGATAACTTTCACCATATTAGATAGTTTAATAAAAGTTCACTGACAACTTAACAGATCAATAAGTTAACCATTTTCACTAAGGGAAGCCGAGTGAAAAACTTATGTGTTCTACCACAATCTGTGTTAAACATTAGACCTAAGATGCGTAAGGAGCATAAAATTAAGAGATTCCTGATATTTAGAAGGTGAGGCAAAATACATGATGACAGACCAGCAACAAGCTTGCAGCCTCTCATGAAATCCACAAAACAACCAAATCTGTTTGTGATCTAAGTATCCTCTCTAGTCTCTGCAGAGCTTTGGGTCTTGATCAGAAAGCATCCGCAACATCTTGACTCAGTACGCAAAGGCCATCTCCTCAACGATTACAAAAACCTTATTTTCTACTCCTCCTCCCACCCAGCTCACTCAAGAATCCTTTTTTCATCCTATTTTTTTTTTAGTTTCCCAAATTCATTCAATCTTTTTCTCCGCATTTTGTCTTAACTTCTATTTTTAGATCCTTCTTTCATTCTTTTTTTTTTCTCTTTTTCTCAAGATTTTTTTTTTAGCTTTTATCGTCAAATCACACTAGAAGACTTTTCAACACAACAAGGAAATTATCTAAAACCCCACGAAACCTAGTTGACAACCCAGAGCTACTAAGAACTTCAGCAATGAGCACATCCATGCCATTACATAGGACAGCTGCAAAGCACTCAGCCACACTTAATGTATATATATATATATATCCCCATAAACTAACAAGACCAGAATGATAATCATAATTAACAACATTAAATTTTGGAGAAACCATCCTTGCTAGTGTGATTTTATCTATAAACCTCAAGAGATTAAACACAAAGCTTAGTCTAGTGATTCCAAACTGAAAGCAGTTCGTTTCTCAAAAGCAGCAAAATAGTCAGGTTAATATAGGACACACAGCGTCAAACAATGATACAAAAGCTGCAAAAGCACTCATAAAAGAGCAACACTCAGCAAACTTATTCTATTATGAATATCAAATAAACAAACCCGACCAGAATAATAATCATATACTTAAACAACATTAAAATTTGTAGAAACAAACGATATAACAACCTCAAGAGGTTAAAAGACAATGCTTAGTCTATCTTTCCACCTTGAACAGCTCTCATATCTTTTTCGACCTTTGCTTGCAACTCGCGTAGAACATCAGCCTCTTACTCAATCTCCTTCAAATACCTTTTCATCTCTTCAAGCTTCTTAACACCACCAAGTTGAAAATCAAAAACACAATCACACACGCTCGTATTATACAAATTAAAGTCAAATCGGGCGAAACAGACCTCAGCTGCTGCATCATCATCGCCGGATGATATATCGATATCCGGATCCGGAGCCACCGTCTCGCCGACGACTTCAGGGATCTCTCCTCCGTAAACCTTGTGCTCTTCTTCCTCCATTTCTATTTCTCCACGCTTCATCTCTCAAAAACTAGCGTGTGCAACAAGTCAACGACGATTACTGATTTGCTTAGTGAACCAATCAAAGCGCTTTCGAAACGACGCCGTTGTGATATGGGCCTCAGGAACGGTAACTCAAAGGCCTGACCCAATACGTTTACACTCTAAACGAAGAGTTTTTATGTTTCTTTAATTATGTTTCGGTCCTTGTGACTTTGGTCGGGAGTGTTTATCTGTTGCTCTTCTTGGATTGGTTATAAAATTAGATCAACCAAGAGCAAACAAGTTCAAAACTTTGATATAATAGAAGGTTTAAGAGCTAAGAAAAAGCAGAAACCACAAAAAAAAGAGACTTCAAAACGGCGTTTACAATGTCCAAACACGACCGGAAACATACTAGAGAGAACGAAGTCTCTTGATGATGGAGAGGTTTTAAGCAGCAACGGACTTTGCGGCAGCAGAAGAGAGCCTAGACCTCTTCTTGGCCAAACTTTCACTACGGCGATCACGTTGCTCCTTAAGCCTGGAGGCAAGGAGCTTCTGGTACTCCGCTGCATCAGAGTTAGCCTTGGCGATCCTCTTCTTCTTGTCAGCAATTCTAGCTCTCTTCCTCTGAAGTGTCAAAGGAGTCACAAGCCTCTGGATCTTGGGGGCCTTGCTCACTTCCTTACCTGTTACACAACCCCAAAGAAATAAGTCTAAGAAGACCATTATTCTTAAAACCTAAAGATCGTGGTTTTTGATTCTCTTTACCTTTCTTGTTAGTGAATTTGCGGCGGTAAGTGTTGACATACTTCCTCACATCATCCTCCTTAGTGAGGTTGAACAGCTTGCGGATCTTTGATGCCCTCTTGGGTCCCCTCATCCTTGGCTTCTCGGTATCGGTAAGCCCGGGAAGATCCTTCTCACCCTTCTTGACAATGACCAAGTTAAGCACAGAAAGGTCTTGGCTGACAATGCAACCACGGACAGACTTTCGTCTCCTCTCTCCAGTCCTCCTTCCGTGTCCTCTGAAGCAAGGAGTGCCTATTCACACAAACAAGATTACGTGAATCCAAGGAAATGAACGATTTTAGGACAAAGAGAAACTGATAAGGAGTAGTAAAGTACCTCGGTGAAGCAAAAGGCGGACACGACCAGGGGTGAGAACTCCCTGTTTCATTGGGAAACCTTGCTTGTCGCAACCTCCCATGATCTTGAAGACGTACCCCTTGAACTCCTGCACATAGATAACATACAGACAAACAATATTCAATAACCACTTCGAAGACGCAATAAAAACAATGAAAACGAGTAGTAAAAATCCCCACCTCGCCCAAAGCATCTCCGCTAACTTCCTGAGAGAGCCTCTTGTCATAAAAAGCACGGCTGCAACAAAACAAGGAAAATCAAAATCATTTTATCCAAACAAAAAAATAGTATTTCAGCACTGGTTAATAATAACATCAGAGAATCAGAGACATCTAATTTCAACATTACAGCAGGTATAGTTCTGTCCTGGGTAAAACAGTCACTGTCGGTTCAGTCCGAAAGCATTTGCCAAATTCACAAGATACGGTCCACATTTTAAACTCACTAGACAAATGCAAGTAACAGCAGAGCTAATCCCAACTCTATACGATTCAACAAATCTATAAAGTAGGACGATGTGATAGATAGGAATCGAAGATCTTACAGCTTCTGGTCATCATCGATCTCGAGCTTCTTCTGGCAACCAGTGGTAGGATTCGCGACGTTGAACTGCGAAACAAGCAGAATCGAGATGAGCAAACGAAATTAAACAGATGAATCAGCAGAAGATCGAAGAGAATGAGCTACCTTCATCGTCTCCGAGTGAAACTGCCACTACAACAGCCTGCAAGAGAAGATGAAGGTATAAATATCTCGCGGCGCAATTCGTCAGTAATTACTAGGGTTTTGAGCAAGTGAGCTGATTGCCCACTTATACTATTAACATATGGGTATCATTACAGTAGGCCCATTTCATGGGCTTTAATCGTTATAGGCCTTTTAAGGCCCGAGTTGAATAAAAAAGTAAAGAAACAAAATAAATATAAATAGTGTATCTATTTTCCTTTTCACTGCGTCTGAATCTTTTTCGACTTCTCTGTCTCTTTCGTCTCTCTCTCTCACTCACTCACGAAAACTGGCACCACACCATGAGCAGCAGCAGCAGTTCACTCCCTCCCGCCGACGGTGGAAGATCGGCGACGACTAATCGCCGTCCCTCGTTCCCCTCACCTTCCACCAACCGTCGTATCTTCCCCTCTCCGCCTCTCAACCACCGACACACTCACCCCCACCACCGCCAATACCCTAGCTCCAATTTCCCGCCAAATCACAGCCGCGATCGAGCTCCTCCTCCGCCGAATTTCATCGTCCAGCTCCTCCACCCGAGAATCCCCGCCACCAGCACCGACTCCAGGCCGTCTTTTCCGGTCAGGAAGCAGGTGATCGGCACCCTCGCGTCGCTGATCGGAATCCCGGAGGAGTCGATCCACGTGCCTCAGTTCGGATGCATCGCCGGGAGCTTCGGTTTCCGTCAGTGGGTGGACGCCCTCTCCGCCGTCGTGGCGCTGTGGGAGTACCGTCTCCAGGGGAAAACCCGTTTCGTCCCCGAGATGGTTGCTAACGTCACCGTCCCCTCCGACGTGGACGAGCTCAGAGACAGGCTCCGTGGTCTTTTCTCCGCTCACGTGGTTTCCCTTCTTGAGAACGGAGACTGCGTCAAGAAGGTGAAGGCGGAGATAGAGGAGAAGTCTCGTCAAGTTGAGTCCTTTTCTTCCAAAAGAGGTCTAAAGATCGAGGCTTTTGAGAGAAAGAAGGCTCTTGAGGCGGAGAGAGATTTGGTTGTAAAGAGGCTTGAGGAATTCAAGAATGGTATGGAGAGCATTGCGCGGTTTCTTGAAGGTTCTGTGCCTGATGGAGAAAAAGATGACGTGGCTGTGTTTAGTTTGGATGGAGCCTATGATTGGCCACGTGTTCATAGCTTGATCCGCAGGGAGTGTCGTAGGCTAGAGGATGGGCTGCCTATCTATGCTTACCGCCGGAATATCTTGAAGAGGATTCATGGCGAACAGGTACGCTCAATGTGGTTGTAGTTCCTCTGCTAAGGCTTAGTTTGTAGTAATTCATTTATTTGTGTTGACAGGTAATGGTATTGATTGGAGAAACCGGTTCAGGGAAGAGCACTCAGTTAGTTCAGTTCCTTGCTGACTCCGGAGTTGCTGCTAGTGAATCGATTGTTTGTACACAGCCAAGGAAAATTGCTGCCTTGTCATTAGCTGATCGGGTCAGAGAAGAGAGCAATGGTTGTTACGAGGAAAACTCTGTCCGCTGCACTCCAGCTTTCTCTTCTACCGAGGAGATTAGTTCCAAAGTCGTGTTCATGACGGATAACTGTCTGCTTCAACACTATATAAAGGATCCGAGCTTGTCTGGTGTCTCATGCGTTATTATTGACGAAGCTCACGAGAGAAGCTTGAACACGGACCTTCTTCTGGCGTTGCTCAAAGATGTGATGTGCAAAAGAATTGACTTGAGGCTTGTCATCATGTCTGCCACGGCAGATGCTTACCAACTCTCAGACTATTTCTTTGGCTGTGGAATTCTTTATGTCACCGGAAGGAACTTTCCGGTGGAGATTATATATTCCCCTAGTGACGCAGAAGGGACTTCTGTTGCTGGACGCATTGCTCCGTATGCTGATGATGTTGTTAAGAAGGCAGTGGAAGTACATAAAACAGAGAAAGAAGGAACCATCCTTGCGTTCTTGACTTCTCAAGCGGAGGTTGAATGGGCATGTGAAAGGTTTATAGCTCCATCTGCAGTTGCTTTGCCTTTGCATGGAAAGCTTTCCTTCGAGGAGCAGTTTAGGGTGTTTCAGAACCATCCTGGGAAACGGAAAGTGATCTTTGCCACGAATATTGCAGAGACCTCTCTGACTATTCCTGGTGTCAAGTATGTAATTGATTCCGGGATGGTGAAAGAGAGCAAATATGAACCTAGAACTGGTATGAGCATCCTCAAGGTTTGCCGAGTCAGTCAAAGTTCAGCTCGACAACGCGCTGGTCGTGCCGGAAGGATAGAACCCGGAAGATGTTACAGACTTTATTCGAAACACGATTTTGAGTCCATGAATCTCAATCAGGAACCTGAGATTCGGAGGGTCCATCTTGGTGTAGCGCTGTTGAGGATTCTTGCTCTGGGTGTGGACAACGTAGCTGATTTCGACTTTGTTGACGCGCCTGTCCCTGAAGCAATCGCAATGGCTGTCAGAAATCTTGTTCAGTTGGGTGCAGTCGTTGAGAAGAACGGTGTTCTTGAGTTAACACAGGAAGGGCACTGTTTAGTCAAGCTTGGTCTGGAGCCAAAGCTTGGAAAGTTAATATTAGGCTGCTTCAGACACAGAATGGGCAAAGAGGGGATTGTTCTTGCTGCTGTCATGGCTAATGCCAGTAGTATATTTTGCAGAGTTGGCAGCCTCGATGATAAGATGAAAGCTGATTGCCTAAAGGTATGATTCTGAGCTATAGTGGTATTTTTCTTCCATAAAATGATTACTGTTTCCTGTTTATTTACCAATAAAAGATATGTTCTGAAGTTTTTCTCTTTGTCATTTTCAAGGTGCAATTCTGCAACCCTAATGGAGACCTGTTCACTCTTCTTTCGGTCTACAAAGAATGGGCATCTCTGCCGCGAGAGAGAAGAAATAAATGGTGCTGGGACAATAGTCTAAACGCCAAATCAATGAGGAGATGTGAAGACACTGTGAAGGAGTTGGAGATATGCATTGAGAGAGAGCTTTCTCTTGTTAGTCCAAGTTACTGGGTTTGGAATCCAACCGAGGGTAATAAACACGACAAGCATTTGAAAATGGTTATACTTGCATCTCTTGCTGAAAACGTGGCGATGTACACTGGCTATGATCAGCTTGGGTATGAGGTAGCATTGACTGGTCAACAAGTTCAGTTGCATCCTTCGTCTTCATTGCTAGCGTTTGGACAGAAGCCAAACTGGGTTGTTTTCGGCGAGCTTCTATCAGTTGTCGACCAGTACTTGGTATGTGTAACCGCGTTCGATTTTGAAGCTTTGTCTATGCTTGATCCACCTCCACCTTTTGATGCATCTCATATGGATGAGTGGAGGCTCCGAGTGGAAAAGGTGGCTGGTTGTAGCAGCACTCTTCTAAAACGATTCTGTGGGAAATCTAACCATGGTCTGCTTTCAATTGTTTCTCGTGCTAGGTCGCTTTGTGTGGATGAAAGGATTAGTATTCAAGTTGACATCGATCAGAATGAGATTCTACTGTATGCGCCTCCCCACGATATGAACAAAGTAGCGGCCCTAGTGAGCGATGCATTGGAATGTGAAAAGAAGTGGATGCGTAATGAATGTTCGGAGAAGTATATATACAACGGTCGGGGACAAGTACCTATGGCACTTTTTGGATCTGGTGCTCAGATAAAGCATCTTGAAGTTGATCAGAGATTCTTGACAGTTGATGTATTTTATTATGGCGACAGTTTTGTTGATGACAGAGAGCTTCTGAGGTTCCTGGAGAAGAAGATTGATGGGTGTTTCTGCTCTATTCATAAGCTCGCTGGAAACAAGCAAGACTGTGATGAGAAGGATAAGTGGGGTCGGATAACCTTTCTCACTCCGGAAACTGCTATGAAGGCAACAGAAATTCAGAAATTTGATTTCAATGGATCGGTGGTTAGACTATTTCCATCGCTGGCAACTGGTGGGGGAATGTTCAAGATGCCTTCTTTCCCTTCTGTTACAGCTATGATTCGCTGGCCGCAGAGGGAAAGCACTGGTAGAGGCGTTCTTAAGTGCAAATCCGGTGATGTTCACAGTATATTTAGTGGGACCTCTGACATTGTGATAGGAACAAGATATGCTCGGTTTGAGACAGATCAAAGGTTCAGTGATTCAATCTTAATTACTAATATTGACTCAGGTATTTTGGAAGCAGACGTTTTAGATGCTTTGGAGTTCTATACGGGGAGAACAGATTTGGAATTTTTTCTGTTGAGAAGGAAGAGTGTGCGGTGTCCACCTCCTACTGTTTGTGAAGAAATGCTGCATAAGAGAATATTTGCGTGCATGTCATCGAGCAGTCCAGAGCCAAACTGTGTCCAAGTCAGAGTTTTTGAACCAAAAGAATCAGATTACTTCATGCGAGCGTTGATTACTTTTGATGGGAGATTACATTTGGAAGCTGCAAAAGCTTTGCAGGAGTTAGATGGAGAGGTGCTGCCTGGATGCCTAACATGGCAGACGATAAAATGCGAGCAAAAGTTTCAGAGCTCCATAATCTGTCCTGCTTCTGTCTACAACATAGTCAGAAGACAACTGAATGCTAAGTTAACAAGCTTCGAGAGACAAAGAGGTAAATTCCAAAAACCACATCTTAGATATTTGGTCTTTAGTTTTTATTAAACTAAATATATTGAACGATGTGCATAAGCATAGGTTTGATATTTATCTTACATATATATTTTTGTAGGAGGTACATGGCATCTGGAGCCAACTCATGGTGGGGCTTACCGTGTTAAAATATCTGCTTATGCAACAAAACCCATCTCGGAGATGCGTAGATCTCTTGAAGAACTCGTAAGAGGAAGACCCATAAACCATCCAGGCTTAACTCCAAGGGTCTTGCAGCATCTTTCTTCCAGAGATGGTGTTATTCTGATGCGGAAGATCCAACATGAGACTGAGACGTACATTTTATTAGACAGGCACAGTCTCACAGTACGCATTTGTGGATCAGAAGACAAGATTGCTGCGGCTGAACAAGAACTCGTTCGGTCACTTCTGGCTTATCACGAGAGGCAGCAACTTGAAATCCGCCTCCGAGGTCCTCATCTCCGTCCTGACCTCATGAAGGAAGTTGTGAACCGGTTCGGTCCAGAGCTCCAAGGTATCAAAGAAAAGGTAAGCGGCGTGGATCTCAAGCTCAACACTCGTTACCATGTTATTCAGGTTCATGGGAGCGTGGAAATGAGACAGGAAGTAGAAAAGATTGTGTACGAACTTGCACAGGAAGGTAGTGCAGCAGGCGAAAAACTAGATGACATTGAAGTTGAATGCCCCATTTGCTTGTGTGAGGTTGATGATGGCTACTCTCTTGAAGGATGCTCGCACCTCTTCTGCAAAGCGTGTTTGTTGGAACAGCTCGAGGCATCGATGAGAAACTTCGACGCATTTCCCATACTCTGTTCTCACACGGACTGTGGAGCTCCAATAGTACTCGCTGATATGAGAGCCCTCTTATCACAAGAGAAGCTAGATGAACTCTTCAGAGCATCCCTGTCCTGTTTCGTAACAACCAGTGATGGGAAATTCCGGTTCTGCTCCACACCTGATTGCCCTTCCGTTTACCGCGTAGCTGGTCCTCGAGAATCAGGGGAACCGTTCATCTGTGGAGCTTGCAACGCAGAGACATGCAGAAAGTGCCACCTGGAGTATCACCCGTATATCACTTGCGAAAGGTACAAACTGTTCAAGGAAGATCCGGACATGTCGTTGAAAGACTGGGCGAAGGGAAAGAACGTGAAGGAGTGTCCGTTTTGCAAGTCGACGATTGAGAAATCCGAAGGGTGCAACCATCTGCTGTGCCGGTGTGGGAAGCATATTTGTTGGGTCTGTTTAGACTTCTTCACTCATCAAGAACCTTGTTATGAGCATTTAAGAGCGGTCCATGGTGGGATAGGCATCTTTGATGACCTCGGCATCCCCATGCTTTGAAGTGTGAAAACCGGAACTCTTCAGTGTACAAATTAGTCTTTAAGTTAAGTCTTTGTATCTTATATATTCTGAAACATCTGGTTTGGTTCATGTGTATATATGTCGAGATACTGTGGTTCAGTAGTATGCCTTCTTTAACCAATTACTAGCCGATCATAACAGGAAAGTGTCTGAAGACTTGTAAAAACCATGTCATAATATGAATGTTTTTATTACTATGTCTTAGATTCTGACTTGTTTACATCACTGAATACGCGTAAATGTCTGTAGAGAGTTTACTAAAGTCCATTATTTTTTAAACATTTTTAAGTTAATCTCTGGATGGTGATGATGTTGCTACTGGAAGTTGAATACATTTCTACAACAGTTTTCAGTGCTAACTTCTAATTATCAAGAAGAACAAGGAACAAAGATCCGGTTCTTCCAAACCGACTTCCTTCTTTATCTGGTTAGAACCGGTTAAATGGTGATTAGTACTTAAGCTTATGTAATGAATGTGTTGTGTTATATATTATAACGTAACGTTTCAATGTTTGTAACATGGGGATTTGGATCAATAAGGAGAAACGAGTGACTGATTTAAACGCATAGTAGCAAATACATATCAAATAAAATTGGGCAAAGATAAGTAATATATTAAACAAGAGAACATATTCTTTGGGGTATTTCGTCGAACACCTTCAAGACTCTCTTACCAAAGACTAAACTTTAGCAAACCCAGAATTAGAAAACGAGCCAAGGTCTACAACACAGGAACCGATACTCATTAACGAACTAGATAAAGCTAAATAGTCTTCAAGCTCTCTCACCACGGATTCTCCTAGCGAGCTGGATATCCTTCGGCATGATCGTCACCCTCTTGGCGTGAATCGCACAGAGATTGGTGTCTTCGAACAGCCCAACAAGGTAAGCCTCCGCAGCCTCCTGAAGAGCCGCGACGGCGCTGCTCTGGAACCTCAGATCCGTCTTGAAATCCTGAGCAATCTCACGAACGAGACGCTGGAAGGGGAGCTTGCGGATGAGAAGCTCGGTGCTCTTCTGGTATTTCCTGATCTCACGAAGAGCCACCGTTCCGGGACGGAATCTGTGCGGCTTCTTCACTCCTCCGGTGGCCGGAGCGGATTTTCTGGCGGCTTTGGTCGCGAGCTGCTTCCTTGGGGCTTTGCCTCCGGTGGATTTCCTGGCGGTTTGCTTGGTACGAGCCATATCGAAATCTAAATAACAGAGACTAAGTTTTCTATAGAATGCGAAATGTTGGGGTGAAGAGTAGAGAAGAAGATGGCTTTGCTTTTATGGGCAAATGAAATTGGCGGTGAGATGAAAATAAAAAAAATTTGGAGGGAGTTTTTTTTTGTTTTGGAAGGGAAACAGATGTGTTCTTGTCCGTTGGATTAAATATGATATCGACGGTTGAGATTTTAAGATTTCAATCCGTGTGTTTCAATATCAACCAATGAAAACATTCCACGTCACCCATCCGTGTGCTATTCTACCGTCCATTTAAAATCATCATTTTCGTTTGAAGACCGCGAGAACTTTTGCGCTAACTTCCAAAATTTTATGAAGTCCCTCGCGCCACTCGAACCCGAAATTATTTTCAAAAGATTAGTAACTGAACTCAACAAATTACAGATAATATTTAAGGTTTAACTGATATTAGTAACGAACGATTCCGATTAAGTGGAAGCAATATACAAAAAATATACATTTCTCAGAGATTTTCGATTAATGAACATTTTCCAAAATCCTGATAATTCAATAATTCTTGTAAGGACCGAACACAGATGATCAGTATTCAGCAACTCGTCAGAGACGGACACTAACTTGATCGACACTTTGCAAATTTTGGTTTCAGTCCGATTACTCAATCTTGCAGGTACAAGTTGATCGTATCCATTTGGCGTAATTAAAAACGCATAACGGAATCTCATGAGTGGTCGTTGCATTTTTTAAAACAAAAAGAACATCAAAAGGTGAAAATAACAGTAGATTGGGTCGACTACCTATTTCCCCACGAGAACTATCATATAGTGCTATATGTCTCCGAAACTATTGCCTCTACCTATATGTCCCCGAGAATAAAGTTTTATTCCTATTTCCCCCCGAATACATAGTTCGAAACCTATTTCCCCTCAATCATCAAATTTGACGGTTTAATGTCTAAACCCGATATATGATCTAAACCAGAGCCGAAATAAACCAAAACACAATAAGAGTAAGTAGACCAGAACCCGACCCGTTAAAACGTGAACGCTCTCTCTAGAAAAATCCCAAATCGCGAAAAATCATTAAGAACCCTAAATTTGGAAATCGATTTTTGATTTCGTGAAGGTGATGGCTGGAGGTCGGAGCAACACGTCTGGACAGTCGAGGGGATCATCGTCCGGTCATCGACCCTCAAGAGGTGGTGGAAGATTTTTTGGTGTTCCTAAGAAATGTTGGTGTGGTGAGCTAATGGTGACGTTGACGTCCAATTCCGCCAGAATCCACACCGGAGATACTTGCGGTGTTCATTTGGCGAGAATAAGGTAATGTAATTATTTCAGATGGTGTTTGGGATTTTGATTTTGGATTCTCAGTTTTGTGATTGTCCTTATTAATTTGTAGCTTGAAAATGATAATCACATCTTTAAGTGGGTGGATGAGGCTTTATTGAACGAAGTTGATACACTTTCACTTAAAATTGCAAGACTTGAAGAAGTGATTAATGAGATTGCATCAATGAGTGTCTTTGAGAGGTCTGAAACACAGATAATGACGAGGGTTGAAGATGCATTGGCTGCAGAAAATGCAAAGATGAAGAAGACTATGATCGTGGTTGTGATTGGAAGCTTGACCTTGGTCGGTATGATGGGAATTCTATGTCTAACGAGAAACTGAATGTTATGGCAACTGTTTGTGTTCGTTTTGTTGATGTGTTCGGTTTGTATTGTGGTAGACAATGGTGATGCTTGTTTTGTATTGTATGTGTTTGAGACTATTGGAAGTTATGAATGTGTTTTTCTTGTTTAGCAGTCTTGAATTACACTTTTTAATGTTCAGTTTGGAACAATGGCTTGCACAAACAAACAAACAAACATAAACAAATAATGGATCCATGTGCTTTCCACATAAAAGGCAAAAGATATTGGTTTTCACAAAAGATTTGGATGCTTTCTACATAAAAAGTGCAACCCCACAAACATCCATAAAACCCGAGATAATGTTTAGAGAACATCCTAGATAAGATAAAGACTAAAGCACTCATCAACACATATCCTCATATCCGAGAATTACATGACATCCACCTTGAGAAGTCGTTGGTGAGGCTGTTTGAGAAGCAGCTGGAGAAGAAATATGAGAAACTGCTGGAGAGGGAGCTTGAGAACCACCTTGAGAGGCCTGAAAAAAACACAAAATAGAGAAAGGTAAGTGAATCCTAGTCTTGATGCACACATTAGTCAATGAAGAATATAACAAACCTGGTTCTTTTTGTGAAACCTTGAGTTGTGGTCAGCCACTCCACATATTCCGCAATGCATTGTACGTTTCTTGTGCTTAGGTTGCTTCTTTGTCGGGGATTCATTGACTCCTTTCTTTCTTTTCTTTTCTGCTTTTGTAATCTTCTTCTTCCCGGGTTGTTTTGGGTCAGGAGGAATGTGAACATCAGGAGCATTCGTAGAAGGCCAAAAAGGAGCACCTCTCACTGGAACAAGACCTTCAGTATAGTTCCGCCTCCACATAGCAGACGAAACCAGTGGCGACAAAGTTTTCTGGTGCGAGTTTCTTCGTAACATCACGCCATATGCATGCTCGCAGGGGATTCCACAAATCTCGAATTTCTTGCAAGTGCAAGTTCTCTTCTCCAAACTCACACGGTAAGTACACCAACCATGCTTTACTTCATACATCCCATTTGTGCTTCTTGTCATTTTGCATTCTGAAGCTTTTTTATGCTCTGCTGCAAGAAAATCTGTCACATATGGTGTACAAATACCTGGAAAAAAAACCAGAATATGAAAACATAAGAACCAGATCATGAAAACACTTGTAAAAAACAGTACATGAATTTACCTTTGTGATCATGAGAGATAGCAGAACGTTTAGCAATGCGTGCCATTGCAAGCCGCCTAACAGTCTCAAGCATTGGAACAAATGCCTTCTCTCTAGCTTTTGTTATAGTGCTATTGAATGACTCGGTTGAGTTGTTTTCAATATCTTCACAGCAATTTCCTATCTTGTAGAAAGCTCTACACCAAGTCCTTGGTTTCATCTTCTGAACATCATCATACACTTCAGAATCGTAATTAAATATTCTGTCCAAATTTTGTTGGAACTCGCTTCATTGTAGCTCCTTGCCAAACTCCATATATATGACTTCATGTCGCTTTTTTCCATGTTTCTTCTTCAGATTACCATAGATGTGTCTAACACACATTCTATGCTCAATCTTTGGTAATGCCAATTGGACCCCGTGTATCAATCCCTAAAAGAAAATATTCTTATCAATCAATCCCAAATCATATAACATAAGCAAAAACAGAAAATCAAGATAAAATTCTAACCTTCTGTCGATCTGAAACCAAGATAAAATCACTGCCATCTTTCAGTCCCAAGTCATCTCTCACTTTACTCACAAACCATAACCAGTTGTCATTATTTTCAACTTGGACAATACCCCAAGCTATCGGATATATAGCATTGTCCGCATCTCTTCCTAATGCAACCAAAACTGACCCTTGACTTTGTGTTTCAAGAAGCAACCATCCATCCCTATCGTGGTCTACATGTCTCTTTCCAGGTTTTTTTGAGGTTATTAAAACAGACGTAAAACCGGTTAAACTCTTCTTCGCCTTTGTCATTTTTCAGTGTATCAATCTCCACTGTCGAGTCACTATTAGAGTGAATTAACTCGCCGATAATCCGGCCGTGCAAACGGTGATCGATTCAAATTCGATCCACTTCAACGCCTTAAGCCTAGCTACCCACTGCGGCCTCGACACGTTGATTCCCCATTTCTCCTGAATTATTTCTTCTATTTTCATGGGCATATAATACTGGTTCCTCTCTAATGCTATCGACGAACAACCTAGCAATATGTGGAACCTTCAACATCTCACAAGATCCATTAGGAACACAGCTATGCTTATCTACAAACAGCCTAACTTTCCAGATATTGTCACTTGGAAGGATGGATGCATACACCTTCCATTCACAAGCATCACCTTCACCTTCACCTTCGCTAACTCCACCAACACATTTAAATCCAATCTTATCTTTATCATACCGTATTGTTTAATGTTTCGACTGTTTTGAGTGCGTAATCAAGGACGCATTCCTTAAAAGCCACTCCATTGAAGAATCTCTGATCCTTGTACAACACCCCATTACCACGCCTCACATAATTCGCGACTTGTTTCGAAACTCTCCCACCCTCGTTACCCTCGTATCGCTGTCACCGCACTTTCGAACCTCATTGTGTCGAATTGAAGGCTCGTTGAAGTCCTCAATCAATTGCTCGATTTAATTCTTCTCTCTCACAGCTTCTTCGTCGAACTCATCTTCCTCGTTTTGAACAGCTTCAGAGACTGACGCCATTGCTCTCTTCTCGACTTAGCTTCCAAATCCAAGGAGAGTTCTTTCTACGGCTAAACGATTTGGGAATTTAGGTTTTGATAGATTAAACTCGGGTCTGTTTTTTTTTAACAAGGCTGGGTCTCTAATCGGGTTAAAATTAGGTTTAATCGGTTTTATTTGGTTAACTACGATTTTAAGTGGTGTATGGTTTAACTTAAAACAGTAAACCGATATTAAACCGTCAAATTTGATGATTGAGGGGAAATAGATTTCGAACTATGTATTCGGGGGGAAATAGGAATAGAACTTTATTCTCGGGGACATATAGGTAGAGGCAATAGTTTCGGAGACATATAACACTATACGTTAGTTCCCGTGGGGAAATAGGTAGTCGACCCCAGTAGATTTGATATTCATTAGGGAATTCATCGAACACGTTAACGACAACTCTAAAACAAGACTACAACACTCGAGACCAAATCTAAAACGAAGAAACATTAAACCGATATACAGATCCGGTAAAGACCAAACAAGACGTTTGCTGATCTAATGTCTCACTCTCCATCTTCCTCCTCTTTTAAGCCCTCTCTCCCCTGATCCTCCTCGCGAGCTGGATATCTTTCGGCATAATAGTCACCCTCTTCGCGTGAATCGCGCACAGATTCGTGTCTTCGAACAACCCAACGAGGTAAGCCTCCGCCGCCTCCTGGAGAGCCGCGACGGCGCTGCTCTGGAACCTCAGATCGGTCTTGAAATCCTGAGCGATCTCGCGGACCAGACGCTGGAAGGGGAGCTTGCGGATGAGAAGCTCGGTGCTCTTCTGGTACTTGCGGATCTCCCTCAGCGCCACCGTTCCGGGACGGAATCTGTGCGGCTTCTTCACTCCTCCGGTGGCCGGAGCCGACTTACGGGCTGCCTTCGTCGCGAGCTGCTTCCTCGGTGCCTTTCCTCCGGTGGATTTCCTAGCGGTTTGCTTGGTACGAGCCATTGTGGTTTCGAGATCTTGCTGTTAGTTTTCAGAGAGAATGTGATTGATATGGGTTGAGTGAGGATGGGATGTGTTTTTTATACGGAAGCGAGAGATGATGTGTTTGTTTTTGATCCGTCGGATCTTTTGGATTATCAACGGTTGAGATTGCTTGCTGTTATCTATCCGCGTCAATTGTTATATGACCAATCAGAATGACTTGTGTGTCCTTTCTTTTATTAATTAACCAATCAGAATGGCTTTTGTGTTCTTCCGACTTTTTTTTCCACACAAAATAATCATCGCTTCTTTCCATGATAAAGGCTGTCGCGGGTGATTGTCTTATTGGACCATTTGGATTTCAAAGTCTTGTTGGGCCTCCCCCCCCTGGAGTTAATGTAGAGACAAACTGAGAAGAAGATAGAACGTAAGTTGAACCAGAAAATAAGGCCCAGATAGATAGGGGAAAGCAATGAAGATTTTGACATTTAAAAACTGTGAATGTTAATTTAGTTATTTTATAAAATCTGATTGGTATCAAAATTCTGATTGTTATTTTTACATTTTATATAAACTGTGATTCATGTTATATTATTATTGTGTTATTTATATTGGTCATTGATCTAGATTTGAAGTTCCGAACCATGTTCATATCATACACCCATCTTACTAGTTTTTTTTTTTTTTTTTTGAGAAAGGGTTACCCCACCTTTCTGGTTGCTCATTTCAATAGACTAATTTTGCAAGATTGAAACGTTGAAATGATACGCAAAAATATGCTTTACCCAACCGACATGATCTAAATATTTGGAATGTGCATGTGCTTATTTAATTTATAGCTAATACAATCTTCAGTTTCTTGAGTTTGAGACGGACCATTTCTTAACGTGCACACTTGCTTTTTGTGCCTACAAAGGACGAAGTGATTTGAGTTAAAAGACATACACGAAAATTAACCATCTACGTGAACCAAAAGCAACCGTATAGATTCTGTTACCTCTTTTTCCCAGTCACACCTCATGACAATAAAAATTAATATCAATGTCTGAATCCCGGTTCCTCCAAGTATCATACCAGCCCAAATGCCCTATCAACATAGTAACAATATAAGTAAGATACACAGAGGCTTACAATAATCTGCTAGTTTCACATAAACAGAAAGAAAGAAAAATGTGGATTACCTTGACACCAGACTTGAACATCCATCCCATGATAAATCCCAGTGGAAGTCCAATAAAATAATAGCATCCCAAGTTTATATATGCCACGAATGATTGCCATCCAGAACCAACAGCAACACCTAACCAAAAAGCCAAGCCACCTTACAACCATTGACCCAGCAAAATAAATTAGATTGTTTTAGTGTCATACCGGAAAGAACCGGTTGGATACTGTTGAGAAGAATCGTTAAGGCTAGAAGAATAGAGAGATCATTAACTGCTTGTATGATAGTGTCACTTGAAGAAAAAATCCAACCGATTTGATCATGAAGAAATACTACAAGCACCGATATTATTAGTCCAATGATTAATGATTCTGTCACTGATATGATCATTGCAAATCTTGCTCCTCTTCCATTGCCTGCTCCTAACTCATTCGCCACTCGTACGCTACAAAAGCAAGTTATAATCTCACAAAGGAGCAGTCTTAAGCCATGAACTAGGCTAACTAGAGACATGAACATAACTAGAGTATCTATACGGTAGAGATTGATTACCCAGTCCCGGCAAAGAAAGCAAGTGGTATCATCATCTCCAAACCATTTACTGACATGCTGCCAATGGAAATTGAAGTTAATATAATTTGATAAGAAATTCACATATAATATTCACCGGTCTTCAAAACTATATATTTGCGACGTACCATATAGACAAAGAATCGACAGCAATTTTTGTATCCTTCAGATTTCCAGTCATCATTATTAGAATCCTATAATACCAATACTCCAAGCTGTCTCTCCACAAAAATCTACCGTAAGAAGTTGTATTCGATATGAACCAAACTAAAAAACGTGACACGGGCGGCGTTTAACGATTTAATACCAAAGCATGACTCCAGAGGACGCAGAGAGCTTAGCGAATTCCCATAGCTTAGCGAAAGCTTCGACGGAGTAACCAGTCCAAGTGAGCGGACAACGGCCGCAAGTGGCGTAAATAAATAGGATGAAGACATTGAGCCACCACGACACGTTAACAGTAGCCATTGTCCCCACTACTCCAAGTTTAAGACCGTACACAAAAAGCCAGCACACAAATATGTGAACTACAAGTGCCACTCCGGAAGAAATTGCAACCACCTGGTGTAGTAAGAGAATATTACTACATGAGAGGTGTTACGGTGGCTGTAGAACCGTCAAGTGTTAAATTCGTGTTTATCATGAACTTTTAATTTAAAACTAATTATTGACAAGTGAATTTATCTTCTATTAATTAAATATTATTTCTCTGCATACTGCTGTGAAATTTCGTTCATTTAACTACTAACATCAGGGGCTGATCTGCCCCTCCTGGTTACGCCCTTCCAAATATTAATATACTTACATACCCTATTCTTGAGCTGGCACTGGAAGAATCGGCTGAGAGGAAAATAGAAGGCAAACGCGAAATGAGTAGGAATGGTCCAGACGGCGATGCTACCGGATAGCTCGGCGATGTCTTCAGGCTGGCCGAAGAACTTAAGAATCGGAGACGCGAACAAGTACATGGGAAGGAGCAAGGTGCAGAATAAGAAGAGAACGATCCAAGATCGCTGCATATACACTCCCAACATGTCATACTTCTTTGCTCCAAACGCTTGCCCACACAGTGTTTCCAACGCACTCGCCATTCCTAGCTGCATGTATTTAATATATATATATATATATATATGTAAATATACTTTCTTTCAAAAATTAGACATTATAGAATTGTTATAATATATATATATGTGTGTGTGTGTGTGTGTGCATACAAGGAGGCCGATGTTGAAGCCAATGATGACGTTGTGGACGATGGATATGGAGGCGAGTTCAAGCTCCCCAAGGTGGCCGGCGAAGGCCTGAGTGATGACGAAGATCGAAAAGGTCGAGAATCTGGTGAATATGGCCGGTCCAACGATACGCCATAGCTTCTTTGTTTCTATCCATGTCTCTCTCTTTATGTCTCCTTCTTCGTATTGATCCCTCAGCAAAGGAATCCTCGCCTTCTCTACACGTTCGGCTTCATCATCTCTTTCTCCCATCTTCTTGAAAGTAAAGAACGTCGACGAGAGTGAGGAGTATATGAAAGTAAAGCATTTTGAGTGGAGACTCCACTACGGTCAGGCTCTTTGTTTTTGTTTAATCTACTTTTCTGTCGCAGTTTAACCACTAATAGTATGCATGTACATGTGTTTTCAATCAAGACCATAAAAGTACCAATATATTATTTATACTATGTGTGGAGCAAATTCATGAGGCATTTTATTAAAACAGTCTATTGTTGATATCACATGCGGTGCCTCTTTTTGTTTTATATTTTTTTATTGATTACCTTTTCTGAACACAAATCTTAAAATCTCATTAAAAATATGAGTTAATGTTATAGAGCGGTACATTTTATTCATTCCTTTTAATCAATCAACTCTTAGTAGTAGGAAAATGAGGGACATTTTAACATGTGTATTTATATGTACACTTCATTTTCCTTTAATAAATTGTTAGGTTTAGGCTTAATTTCTATTTATAATTTTGAACAACTGCTGATAATGTAGCATTAAAGGTATAAATTCACTACTCCGAACAAATTTGAAATAGTGTCTTACACTACTCTGCAATTCATTTATTATAATCAACTATTATGATTTGAACCCATGAAGTAATGGAAATATATACGTTTTTTTAAATACTATCTTTTCATAATCCATATATATCTATCTTTGTGTTTGATCAACAGCTTAATTTCCCACGTTTTATGTGCAATTAACGTCCACATTGTTTGATGTCATGGAGTCAACAACTTAGTTTTCTACTTAAATGTTATTCTATCATGCATAAATATCCCCTCTTCTATATAAAGCTGTTTCACTTTATTCTTATTGTCATGAAAAAGTAATTATTTTATCCTCCTTTCTAATTCTCAGAGTGGTATTACAAATCATCACATTATGCTCCACTCCCGTTAGAACTTTAATATGTTTAGCTTGATCAAAATTTATCATGAAAGCCTAATACCTAAAATACGCAAGTACATTAGTGTAGCGCAAACTATTATTTCCATATAAGCATATATGATTAAACATATATGAGAAACATATCATTTTTCTATCTTGTCATACCGTGTGTGATGAAATGATACAAATATGCTCTCGCTGATCACCACGGTCTGGCTTTGGAATATATATGCTCCAAATATATATTTATTTTATCAATTGTATACAAATCATACAATCTTCAGTGTCTTGCCTCTGAATCTGAGATCGACCACTTTTTAACGCGCACGCTTGCTTTTTGTGCCTTCAAATACGAAATAAACGAAGAAAAATTGCATGACAAGACATGCATGAAATAAACCATATACGTGAATCAAAAGCAATAAAAATTGAATTACCTCTTTTTCCCAGTCACATCTCATAACAATAAAAATCAATATTAATGTCTGAATCGCGGTCCCTCCGAATATCATACCAGCCCAAATGCCCTACAACATAAAATCATATATATACAGATATAATTAATCTTCAAATAGTGAGATTATAACAAAATAAAAACTTGTGTTTACCTTAACACCAGTCTTGAAAATCCATCCCATGACAAATCCAAGTGGAAGACCAATGAAATAATAGCATCCCAAATTTATGTATGCCACGAATGATTGCCAACCCGAACCAATTGCAACACCTAATCAAAAATCAAAAGTCACTTCATATACCTTGACCGGACCGGTTTATTCTAGACTTGTAAATTTGTTTCGTGACATACCGGAAAGAACCGGCTGGACACTGTTGAGAAGAATCGTAAAAGCTAAAAGAACAGAGAGATCATTGACTGCTTTTATGACGGTTTCACTTGAAGAGAAAATCCAACCGATTTGATCATGAAGAAATAGTACGAGCACTGAAAATATTATTCCGATTACTAACGATTCTGTCACTGATACGACCATTGCAAATCTTGCTCCTCTTCCATTGCCTGCTCCTAATTCATTCGCCACTCGCACGCTACAAATAAAAGAGTTTATCATATAAAGTAGTTATATACCTATATATAACGCATGGCTGATTATTATTGTAGCAACATAAAAAAAAAGGGAAAATCGCATAAAAAACCTTCAAAGTGGCAACCACTTAGACTTTAAACCCTGAGAGTTTCACAAACACTTTAAACACTCAAGTTGGCAAATTAGCATATTAAACCTCCAATCTGGCTTACTTGTATATCAAGTCAAAAACGTAACCGGTACCGTTCAAAATCGATGACGTGTCGATTTTTTTTTTTAAATTAAAATAAATAAATATAAAAATATAAAAATCATAAAAATCAAAAATCGTTAAAATTTACAAAAAATCACAAAATAATCATTTTATTTTATTAATAAAATAAATATAAAATAAAAATATAAAACATAATAAAACTTGAAAGAAATCATAAAAATCTCCAAAAATCAGAAAATTCACAAAAATCAAAATAAAATCAAAATTAAATTTAAATAAAATAAATATAATAATAATAGATAAAATAAATATAAATTCAAAATATAAATTCAAGAATAAAAATTTATAGTTTTTCTACAAAAAATTGAAAAAACAATGTAATTTGGTGTTTATGGGTCGTGGGTTTTCTGAATCATAAAAAATCATGATCTTAAAATGATTCTCTTGAAACAAATCAAAACAAACAAATTAAAGGGTCCAAGTCTTTTAGAAGCTATTTCCAAAGCAAACACTTAGACTTTTATTTGTTCGTGTAGTGCTTTGGTGATGAGAATCAATTCTGGTTAGCTTAAACCACAACTGGTTATGTCAATTGAACAGTCAAGATTGAATTATTATGAGTTTTATGAACTTTTATATTCATTTATTCTTAAAATCATTTAAATAATCTTCCTCTGGACTTAGAATAAGTTTTCGAGAGCGACTGGACTTATACCCGGTCCCAGCGAGGAAAGCAAGTGGAATCATCATCTCCAATCCATTTATCGCCATGCTGCCGATGAACAACATTTTAGTGATGGAAAATTAATTAAAAAAATAGGAGATAAGAAAGCTTTTCATATTTACTATATGGAATATGAAACCCAATATATCTGACGTACCATATAGACAGAGAGTCGACAGCAATTTTTGCATCTTTCAGATTTCCAGTCATCAGAATTAAAATCTTATAATACCAACTCTCCAAGCTGCCACGATTAAATAAAAATAATAATTCTACCGTAAGAAGTTTGTGTTCCAAATATAAAACGAAACAAAGAAAACGACACGAGTAAATAATTGTACGTACCAAAGCATAATTCCGGAGGAGGCAGAGAGCTTAGCAAATTCCCAAAGTCCAGTGAAAGCTTCGATGGAGAAACCAGTCCAAGTGAGTGGACAACCGCCACAAGTGGCGTATGTAAACAAGATCAAGACAATGAGCCACCATGACACATTAACAGTAGCCACGGTCCCTATGACTCCAAGTTTAAGACCATATACAAAAAGCCAGGACACAAATATGTGAACTACAAGTGCCACTCCAGCCGATATCGCAATCACCTGGTGTTAATGTCAGTCAGAGAAATATTATCTTTCTATATATACCAAACACCATTAGTTTTTTTTTTTTTGGACAACTCCAAACACCACTAGATATTAACTAACATATAGTCTAAAAATGTTACATATATATGTTCCTTTCGATCCGGAAAATATATTCTGTAGACATTTTTAATTCCACAAAAGAATAATTTTCTCTATTTCTAAACTAATTTTATTAACTGATTAATAAACTATATTTTTAAAAAATTCAATTGATAATATTTTAGTTTATTAAATATTAATGGTTCTAATTATTAGAAGATAGTAAAAATAACATGAGATTTTACTGTCAACATTTATCATTTTCAATATGCCTGAAAACTTGTTTTTTTTTTTAACTGTTGGAAATATATAGTACCATGTTTTTAAGCTGGCTTTGGAGGAACCGGTTGAGAGGGAAAAAGAAGGCAAATGCGAAATGCATAGGAATAACCCAAAGGGCGATGGTACCGGAGAGCTCGGCGATGTCGTCAGGCTGGCCAAAGTACTTAAGAATCGGTGTTGCAAAGAAGTACAAAGGGAGAAGCAAGATGGAGCATAAGAAGAGAACAATCCAAGACCGCTGCAAATACACTCCTAACATGTCATATTTTTTCGCTCCAAACGCTTGACCGCACAGCGTTTCCAACGCACTCGCCATTCCAAGCTGCATATAAAACACAGATATAGTATTAAGTTGAGGTTTATAATATAAGCCAAAATTGTTTCAATCTGTGTGTATACAAGGAGGCCGAAGTTGAAGCCGGTGATGACGTTGCTGACGATGGAGATGGCGGCGAGTTCGAGCTCGCCGAGGTGTCCGGCAAAGGCCTGAGTGATGACAAGGATCAAGTAGGTTGAGATTCTGGTGAATATGGCTGGTCCAACGATACGCCATAGCTTCCTCGTCTCCACCATTATGCCTCTGTCATCCTCCGCTTCTTGTCGATCCTTTAGCAGAGGAATTATCGCGTTCCCTACACCTTCTGCTTCGTCGTCTCTCTCTCCCATCGCCGATCTTCTCGAAAACGACAAGCTAAAAGAGTAGATGAGAGATTCAGTTCAAAAAAAAAAAAGAGTAGATGAGAGAGTAGATACGTGATCAAGGGTGACCCTGTAATATATGAGGCCTTTATTTGGTTATAAAGACATATGCAAACATGATAGTTGTGGAAAAGAAGAGCAAAGTTGTAACAATTTTAAAAGGTTTTATTCTTTTATTTTAATTTTGGGTCCTATTGAAATGCTGATTCTTCTAAATATTCACATTTCTTTACCGTTGAAGTCTTTTTATATGCACCTTTTCGATTAATCCAACTAATTTCGGATTTCGGTAAGAATACAATTAGTGGTAAAATGTGGATTTTTTTGAATAATCACTATTATTTGATCCAGTGTGAAATGCTAACCGACTAATGACAGAAGTAGCCAAATTGCATGCTACTATGCTACTCGGTAAACTGTCTGGACCAAGTTCAAACTCAAACTTTTCAATAACTGTAATTTTTGTTTTAATTGAAACTCGAACCAAAAAAATGTTTTACCACATTTTTGAGTTTGGTATGCCACTTGATCACATAAATACAACCAAAAATGTTAAAAGAAGACATCAACAGTTGCCATCCAGCCTCATGATTCAAAACGCAGTAGCTAGAAACGCTTCCACTATGAGTCAATTATTTAAACATTCTCTTCTTATAGTACGGTTTCACATGCGATGTATGTCCACACTGGCTCTGTTGTCACGGATCTAACAACTCCGTTTTATCTTTATTTTATTCGTGTGTCTTGTAATTAAGAACTTATTCTTCTACAAAGAGTCGAGTCACTTCAAATTTATAAATTAACTGTTGCAAAACCAAGCAAAAAACATGAAAGGAGACGTGAGCATGGATATTTCTCCCCAACTACGTCATTGCGTAGGTTTCGGTTTACAAACTACGAACCGGATAAGAGCAGCATAAAAACAGAAACGATCCATTATCGCTGCATATATATACACTATACCAAAATGTAATATTTCTGGCCCAAACGCTTGACCGCATAATGTTTATAATGCACCTGCATCAATTTGATAAACCTTATAATAATATAAGCACGAAATGCATTAATATGTAAATACAAGTATTCGGTAGTTGAAGCCTAGCTAGTTTGACGTTGTTGATAATTGAAATGGCTGCCAGGTTCAAAAAAGGAAGGTGACATGTAATTGACAAGGATTATACTTAGCGAAAACAAGATAGGGAAAATATATAGAAGATATGTGAGGTTGACAAATAAAAATTTTAAAAATTTCAAAGTGATTGCTTGTCTTGATTGATATCATATGTCTTAACATTTTTGCTTTGATAGGTATATGGTAAGACTGACACTGCAAGGACATTGTGTTGGTTGGAAATCAATGCCATCAACTTTTTCGGTATTGATTGGTAATTTTCAGATATACAAATTAAAAACGAGTACTTCGGAGATTAGTAGTTACATAGATAGTTTGATCACGTGGTTGAATGAAGATGTAAAAATATATGGCTGGTAATCAAACACTTCACACCGACAAAACTAATACGTTTGGGTTACTTTATTTATTACCTATTTTTAATTCTTAAATTCCACTGAATAAACATATTAAATTCTTCTACCAAACGATAACAACATATCGAGGAAAAAAACATATTCATTTGAAGTATGCAAAACGACGTTGTTGGGCTGAAAGAATTGGGTCATGAAACTAATATCAATACAAAAGGCCTTTTGTACCACAGGCAGGGTCCTATAGTTTACTTTTATCTGACAACGATATGTAGCTTTACGACAATACTATCGGAGTGAAGTACATGAGCAAATTGTAAGAATTTGATTAAACGAAAGAATAATGAAATTATTTAATTAATCTATCATTCGATTTACATACAACATTACACAAAATAAAAATTTAAACGATCAAATAGCGATATACAAAAACAAATGGAGAATTCTCTCATAACACCAAGGGTTTGAAATAATTGGGGTAAAATTGAAAAAAATAATAATGAAAACGTGAATTTTGAAAAACGCGAAAAAGATCTCAAACCATAACGGCGGTGTACATAATAGCGGTGAAAGCGGTTCCAACAAGGAAAGCTTTGTTAGAGAAAGCTGCACTTGGGGCAGGCGCTTCATCTGAAGGCCCTGGAGCAAGTCCGCTTGGGCTCGAGGCGGGACCTTCCGGAGCTGGTGGAGAGGCGACAGGAACATCAGAGGGAGAAGGAGCTGCCGACGGTGGTGTAGTTGCGGGTGCTGGGGTTGCAGCCGGTGGTGGAGTGGTGGTTGGGGCTGGGGTTGCGGCGGGTGGTGGAGTGGCCATTGGTGGAGGAGTAGCTACGGGAGGAGGAGTTGCGACTGGTGGAGGAGGAGTAGCGGTGGGAGTAGGAGCTGGAGCTTGGGCGAGCGTTGATGCCGCGAAGAGAGCCATGATCAAGAAAACTAGGACAGTTTTGGAACCCTTTTTTTTTTTTTGTAACATGACAGTTTTGGAACCCATTTTACTTTCTTTCTATCTTTTTTGAGCAACACTTTCTTTCTCTCTAAAAATGCGTTTTCTTTTGGTTTTAGAGTGAGAGAGTTGTGAAGGTGAGGAAAATGAAAGAGATGTATAAAAAGAGGAAGATTAAGAATTGTGTTTTTGATTAAATAAACGAGATTTTCAAATCTTTTAAAATTAAAAAATAAATACTGCAGACTAACATGCAGACGCATAATTGGAACATGGGGTCGCTAATCTATATGACTATATCCCAGGCCGAGGCAATAATAATATTTAAATTATGTATCTTTTCAACAAAATTGAATATAAGTGGGGCACGAGTAATTTAAATATGTTGATAATGACAAATGAACATATTCTTACAAGGTAAATCGGTTTACATATGAAAGATAAATTCAAATATATTATTCGGATGAAATGTGTAACATCTTATTATATTGATTCTGCGTGGTATACAACCCACGAACCATGGATTTAGTGTTACATCAGGAGAAGTTAGCACTGATTAGGTTAATAAACTTTCACTTAGCAAGCTGTGATTGGATGATGAATATAATTGGGGATTTTAAAAGATCATTAATGTATGACGGGGCAAATGTGGAGATACAGCTAACATGTTTAGTTCAAGAATCAAGGAGTTGCAGCTTCGCATGTCTTCCTGTCTACCTGATCCGCCCGTTAATTTAATTATGTTTTTATTTTATATACAGTAACGACCCTTTTTTATTCTATTTAGAGTAATATACAATTTTTGGCATAATATAAGTTATCTAAGTACAGAGATATGAAAACCCGTGATAATCATTAACCCCATGTGCATGACCTGTTAGATCATTCGATTATTTATCTGAATATTATTGGGGTTGTTACCGTTGGAATTTGCTAATATACGCGTTAGAAATAGCTGTCAGTGAATTTAAATATTATGATAAATAAAAGGTTACAACCCAAAAAAGTAAAACAAATGTATCGAACGAAGACGTCTGATAGCCTGTAAAGGGAAACTATTTTTGACAGTGATTCGTAAGGTAAGATGTCCTTTTTTATAATTTTTTTTCAACCGAATGATTAATGGGTGAATCATACATAGGTTCTGATTGACAAAGCAGATAAGAAATCAGTAGTTGTATGTTATAAAAGTAGTATGCTGCAGAAACTGTATGATTTTGCTAAACTATTTAATAGATTGATTGGTATCGCAGTATGGACAAGCTATTTAAAATTATTATTAAAATTAGTATATAATATATAATATATTTATTTATAATGAATATATTTCTAATATATATATATTTATTTATTTTATTTTATATATTAATATATAAAAGATATATAATTATTTTATTTTATTTAATTTACTAATTTCAAAATTATGTTTATATCGAAAATATTATTTTAAAAATAAATTTTACAATTAAAATATCTATTTTAAAAATAATATTTCGCATTTAAAATATAGTTTAATTTATATGATTAATTTAATCATATTATATTTTAAAATATAATTTAATCTATATAATTAATTTAAAATATAATTTATATAATTAATTTTATAATTATTTTATATAATTTATTTAATCAATTTTATAACTGAATTTATATGATTAATTTAAAATATAATTTATAAAATTTATTTAATTAAATATAATTAAATTATATTTTAAATGTGAAATAATATTAAAAAAAACATTTATATGTTAAATTTATTTTAAAAATCAAAATTTCATTTTCTGCATATAAAAATAAATTTTATAATATTATTAAAAATCAAATAAATAAACTAATTATATATTATTCTTAAATTTATAAATTATAAATGCAAATGCTCTTCTAAAAATTTCATATGAGAGCATTTGCCAGAGAATATTTGGAGAGCATTAGCATTTAATAAATGATTTTCTAAATGCTTTTCTAACAAATGTTGATTGGATAATATAGAGCATAATGCTAATGCTCTACCAATCAAGACCATAGTTGGCAACTTATTAATTTCCCCCTGATGTGATTAACGAAACTAACTACCATAATGATAACTCAACGTTATCAAAATGGACTCAACTGAGAGCCCAACTGATCCAGTCAAATTCGAAGAAAAGAAGAAACGTATCTATCATCAAACCGGGCTCGGTTGTAAGCCCATTACGATGACCGTAGAAGAAGGAAGATTCGAGTATGTACAAGGAGAAGAGGTTTTTCAAAAGCTTAAGCAGTGTCACGAGAAGACATTTTTAGAGAACATAGTTCGAGAAGAGTTTTAATATTGTTTCCACAGTTTTGAGCAAAGGCTAAGGGGATTTTGAGATCTAAATTGGCGGCGGAAACATGAACGCATAACACTCTCCCGCCTCTCCTCCTCAAGATCCTCACGCCTCGTCCATCTGCTCCTGAACAAAGAATATTAATAAACTCAGTCCAACAGTTTCTCGGTTATTTCAGTTATAAAACTTATCCACACTAAGACGTGATTTCTCATAACAACAACTAAATATAAGATAACGTAAACGTGGAGCAAGAAACCGAAGGTGGGGGGAAAAAAGAGATGAGAAGAGAGGAGTAACCTGCATATCGGAAGTCCAAAGAGTCAGATTGTCCCTGAGCAACTGCATAATGAGAGTGCTGTCTTTGTAGGATTCTTCTCCCAGTGTGTCAAGCTCAGCTATGGCTTCCTCAAAAGCCTACAGGGTGAATCCACCATTAAAAAATAGGGACATTTATAATCTCTAGTGTTACTAAATCACATATACAATGGTTTAAACACGATAAAAACATCAGTACTAGTATTATCAAAGAAAACTCTAACAAACTGAATCCAAAATGAAGAACAACGGATCAAAGATCTGTTCTTTTTTTCCAACAAACAGGATGTAGTCAACCAGTGGTCAATCAAGAAAACTCCCCATACACAAAAACTCAGAACAATGATTTTTTTGTTTGTTTGTTGTCACAGCATAGATAACGAAGAAGAGTACGGAACCTGTTTGGCCATGTTACAAGCTTTGTCTGAAGAATTGAGAATCTCATAGTAGAACACAGAGAAATTCAAGGCAAGACCAAGCCTAATTGGATGAGTAGGCGCCATATCAGCAGCTGCTATATCCTTCAGACACACAAAACATTCACATCGAAAAGTCAAACATCAGTTCCGTAATAATAAAAAAACAAAAAAAAAACAAAAAGCATCAAAACTTTTTTTTTCAACCTGAGCCGCCTTGTAAGCACCCATAGTATCCTCAGCAGCCGCTTTCCTCTCCTCTCCAGACATAAACTCCGCCATGTACCGATGATAATCTCCCTTCATCTTCAGATAAAACACTTTGGATTCGCTCCCCGCCGCCGACGGGATCAGATGCTCCTCGAGCAGCCTGAGTATCCCGTTGCAGACCGAGGAGAGCTCCGTCTCCACTTTAGATCTGTAACCCTTCGCGAGCGACGCGTGGTCCTCGTTCTTCCTGCTCTCCTCCTTCCCCTCGATCGAGGAGACGATCCTCCACGCGGCGCGTAGAGATCCGATCACGTTCTTGTACGCGACGGAGAGGAGGTTTCTTTCTTCCACGGTGAGTTCTGATGATGAGGGAGTGAGGCCTGTGACGAGGCTTTCCATGGAGGTGACCATCTCCTCGTAACGCTCGGCTTGTTCGGCGAGCTTCGCCATGTAGACGTACTGGTCTCTGCCTAGTGTCGCCGCCGCCGCCATAGGAGAGAGAATCTGAAGAGAGGTTTTAATTTTTTTTTTGTTAGAAAATGATAAAAAAAGAGAGGGAGAAGAGAGAATAAAAGGGAAGAGCGAGTGAAATGGGCCATAATACTTTTTTAGTGAGTCAGCTTCTAATCACTAGTTTGATAGTTGGGCCTTAATTAGGCCTAATATGAGCCTTGATGAATATCATCCACGACTTAAAGATGTTATGAACAGAGAAGAGAAGAGATTGAAATATTTTCACTAGGCAAGACCATCGTATCACCTGCTGGCTGCTGCATTGTATTTTGTAGCTCGATGTGTTTGTCTTTAACATGGAGAGGAGTATGGGACAGATTAGGAAGCAAAACCACATGGCAAACTGATAGAGTGTTAAAAATGGCGGAATATAAAAAATTGAAAAAATACGTCGCCTGAGAGATTCGAACTCTCGCGGGGAAACCCCATGTACTTAGCAGGCACACGCCTTAACCACTCGGCCAAAGCGACACTTTGAAAGCTGTCAGATTATAGTTTTACTGTCCTGCTTTAGTAAATGCAAATAGCATTTGAAGATCCAATTTATAAATGTTAATCGTCGTTGATATGTTTTAATGATGCAAAACGATATTTAGACCTTTTCTTTTGGTTAATATGTCATCAGTTTTACTATAAAAATGCAGTATTAATTAAAAAAAATGATCCCATATATTAATGCTAGTCTTCTTCATGATGTAGCTGCTATTACTTAGTCGAAGAACTTACTGATAAATGCATGTAATAGGAGAGATGATCCTTGGTTCGCTGCACTAGGGAGTCGTTGTATTCACATGACATAGAATGTTCAAAGAGCAATCTCTTTGTTTTGGTTACTTATCAGTTATCACCTTGTTTTGGTTAGTAGCAGAATGTAGTTTCTGTTTCAGGGACTCTAGATCTAAACGTTGTGGAGAATGTGGAAGTCTTATGACTTTCTGTGGAAGTAAACACTTATTGCTGTGTGAATGATAGCAAGATACAGAGTAAAGTTACATACTACACACAATAAATCTGGACCCAAAAGGTAGCATAAACGCGCCAGATTTGGCCAGTCACAGAAAAATAATATAAATACACAAGGAAACGTCCGTTGCTGGGGAATCATCTCTGCCAACATCTCTATGCCGTTTTCATGACTTAGGTATCTTTCTCAAGATCAGCAACAACGTCCCTGAGAGAGGGAACTTTCATGGCCAGAGTTTTGTAGAGCCTAGAGTAGCGAGCTCTCGTGGCATCAGCTGTTTTAGCTAAAGCCAGCACACTTAGAGCTTCAGGTAACAGAGTAAACATTTGTTTCATTTCCTCTAAGCTCATGTTTACCAAAACAGAAGGTCTTGGGACAACTCTGACTAGCTCACCTCCTTTGGGCTCTTGAACACGTGCATCAGCCTTGATCACCAGCTCTGAGTTGGTGTTGCCTCCACATTTTATGATGAATGGCGCTGAAGAACCTGTGTTGAACTGCAAAACGTTCCACTGCGACACATCGGTTTCACCTGAGGATATTGATTCAAACGAGGGTCTCCGGCCGTGTGAATATTCCAGAAGATTATTGTTCTCTTGTTCAGGGATTGTCTGCGTTTAATAAGAGAAAACAAGTTAGTTTGTTTGATATTCGAATCCGGAACTCATCATCATATCAGGTAGAATTCTTTGTCTAATGGTTAAACAACAAAAAGTACCTCGACCAGCTGGCGTGCTGTAGCAATTTCTCTTTGTGCACATGGATGATCAACATCAAGAAGAGAAGGCATTCGCTCAGTGAGTTCATCAAGGGCCTCAAGCAATGCTGTTTTCTTGCTTTTACTCAAAACATGAACAGATGCCTGTCTTGTAATATCCTACAAGATGCAAGTAAAAATCGTTGACCATTATTCTTGTCGCAAATTAACTATAACCAAGATCAAGTATGAAGCATCATGGTCTCAAATACCTTGACTTGCTTCAATATGCCATCCAGAGATATGAGGGAAGCTAATCTTGAGTCTTCAGCTGCGGTCGAAGGGTTTTGAATAGGGGAACTGCCTTCTTCCAAGTTAAGCAAAGCTGCATCACTTTTCATTTGCTGTAAAATCTGATAAACAGAGCAAACGAAAGTCATGAGCACAAGAATTCTACAATAACAATCAATGTATCATTTCTTGTCAAGCGAGGTGGTGTTACCTTTCTTCTTTTGTGGTCAACGGACTCAAGAGCTGATCGAAGCTTAGCCACTTGGCCAGCATCTTCTGCCTCTTCTGCCGCCAAGGTACCAGCAATATCCTGTAGTAAGACATCGTTCCCAACAACATTGTTCAGGCTAATACCTTAGACCTCAGCAAAGGCCATGTTAAGCCAGCCACAGCATCAGTTATTTCCACTAATTTCTTATGACCAATGACATTGCATACCTTCATGTGTTGCATTTGAGAAGTATAGACACGTTTTGCATACTCGGATAGAAGCTGCCCGAGAGCATCTGTGTGAGGTGGCACAGCGGCCCCTAGTCCAGCCATCCAACCATCCATTATCGCTGTGGAAAGAAGCTCTAGTTGGCCGGTGGTTCCTCCTGATACATCATCTGCGGTCACGGAAAGAAAATCAAAGTTTTCTGCAAGCCACAACCGAATCTGTCGCTGCAGTTCACCAGCCGGAGTGTGAACAAACAATGCAGCTAAGGATTTGTTCCCAATAGCAAAACTTTTGGCTTCATCTTGCATCTCCCTCAGTTTAACTCCAGTAACTTGCTGCCTCCCAGAATCCTAGACGATTACAATCAAGAGCATTAGTGTCTCTCGATGTTTAACATATTAGGCAAAATCAAGCATCTTTGGGAGCTTAAATCTACCTGTTCAAGTCCACGCATTCTTGAGACCACAGATGCCAACTTGTTTTTCCTTTCTGGCTTTATATTTACTTTAAATCTGTGAGTCTGCATATCAAGGTATCGAACTGGGGATCTACCTGGGCTGCTACCCCTACTAGTGCTTTTACTTCTACCAGTATTAGGCTTCTCCAGAAAGCTTTCAACAGGAGATACCTAAAAGGAGAAAGTCATACAAGTCAGCCAAAGCTAAGAAGAAAAAAATCAGGCACAGTCAAATGCCTATGCTCACCCTGATGGACTGAAGCTCAGGTGATCGAGCCAGTAAAGACCTTATGTATAATATCCTGACTCGGGAAACAAGCATGGTATCCATTACTCTTCTTGATTCCATTTTCTGAATAAACGAAAAGACAGAATCTCTGATCTCAGCAAGGATTTCATGCTCTCTGGAAGCACCAGCCTTGATGACAGCTGCCAAAACCTGCAAGTCAGAGACATCATAAGCTTCTCTTCAAATTATGATAGAAAGTACAATGGTTCATTTTATATAAGTACGCACCACTGGAAATTCTGAAAAGATAACTAACAGAAAAAGATATTAACCAAGTACCAGCATTAGTAGCTTGTTTGCGCCGTCAGCAATGGCAGCAAGACCTTCATAGTCTTCAGGGTCAAAGTCATTCAATGCAGCTGTCAGGTATTCTCCAGCTGGAGTGGTTTTTGCTAATTCAGAGCCAGTCTTTACTACAGTTATCGCTCCTTCATTCTTATTTGGTGTGGATGGTAACGCAGCAGCTTCTGCCCTATTGTTTCCCCCAAGATGAATAACATTACATATCAGTTGATAGTCAAGGGATAAATATAATGAAATTGACAGAATCAGAACTAAATTGTTTCAAACTGTTCCTGGAGTCACCTGTTAATATTGGCAGGCTGAATGTTTGGCGATGCTCTCGAAGAGGGGCTCGACACCTAAAATCAAAATAGATAACAATGCTTAAGAAATGGAGTGCTCCAGATGCGTAGTGTTGAACATATATCATGCACTACAAGAGCAACGAATTACCTGGGTCGAAACAGCCATCGACCTTTCTTGTAATCTGTCAAACAACTTTTCGTTTTCTTCATGCAATCTCTGCAGAAAACATCCTTCTCTTTCAGTTAAATGCACTAGTTCAAATATCAACGGTTCAGCCAGAGAGGGCACGAACACCGATGTAAATACAGTCAAAAGTAAGACAGAGACGAACCTCAATCAGTGCATCACGTTTTTTAAGTTCTTCCTCAAGTTTCTTGGTAACAGATGAAGAATCAGTTGTGCTCTCGGCGGCTTTTGGTATTGAAGAAATTATGTCCTGAGATTGCAAGGCATCTCCTGCTCTTGTTGATTCCAAGTCTGTTATTTTGGCCTGAATCAAAATTTAAAAGAAAACAGGAGAATTATTCGAATATCATGTGCACATAAGTTAACAATTAAGAAAATCAATTGCCTTAAGATTGATCTTGACTTTAAAGAGTAGATACTAATATTCATGTAGCACCAACCTGGAGATTTTGAATTGTGGAGTCTTGTTGTTGCATTTGCAGTTTCTGTTCCTGGTCCAACTGTAAAAGTTGAGCTATTTGGTTTCTTAACTGAGAATTCTGCTCCTTCTCTAGTCTATGTTTTTCAACCAGCAGAGTATTCTCTGACTGCATGGATAATGAGCAACAAGTAAAAGTGTTACATAAAGAATTGTAGAAAAAGCCAAACAAGAACTTAGGTGAAGCTGTATAACCTTTAAATCTGATTGCAATGTAAATGAGACTTTCCACGCTCTCTGCACTTCACTGTAGAGCAATACACACTGGTCATTTGCATCTTTAAGTTCTTGTTTTAATCCCATAACCTCTTGTTTCAGATTCTGATTTTCTCTATCTTTGTCCAACAGCTCCTTCCGAGCATCACTTGCCTGCAGAATAAAACCATCAATCAAGTCAAACCCACGAACTAAAACATGAATCTGTATTTTCTTTTCATATTTTTTTCACTCTTTCTGTCACACATTCACTTACCACATCTCTCCATTTCTTGATTGTATCTCGATTCCCAAGGCTTGGTACTGTATTCCTAGCTCTAGCAGCATAGTTGAGACATGATATTGTCTCAGACAAGTTCTCTGCATTGGGACAGATGTTAACTATCATCAATGTTTTGGAGCTTCCCCCTACACATTACAGGAAATTGTATATCAGTTACAAAGAGCTTCAAGCAAAAATATATATATTCAAGGTGAAATGAAGAGAAAAAAATGCAAGTTCACCTAGCGAATCTGCAAGTATTCTGGTAAGAACTGAATTCTCGTAGGGAACTGAATCCTTTTCTGACGTCAAAGATGATAAAACATCTCCCAACCTAAAGAACAAGTGATATATATAAAGTAAGTAAATTTATAAGTGCAGCTCACTGGTAAGGGAGAAGCGATCAAAAAATAGAAAGGAACAATTTAACATACGCTGAAATCGAATTCATGACATGCAGCCGATCTGTGACGTGTTCTCCACCGTCATTTTCAACGGTTAAACCTTCGCTTCCAGCCAAATCAACCAGAGAAAGCTTGCTATATATATTCTCTCCAGTAATCGTGTTGCTATAGTATATGTGTATAGTGACAATCCTGCAAAGAGAGAAGCCATCCTTGAAGACATGAGACTAGAGAACCTTAGCAGATACACATAATTAAAAAAAAAAAGGAACTATGCAAGCAGTAAACAAAACATACAGATGTGTCACATTAAACTTTGATTTATCATTCCCCCGGTTCTGAAACGCATAACTTAAGATTCTTGAGAACTCCAATGGATTATCAGCTTTCTCCTGTTCGAGTTCTATAACAGATTCATGTGATCCCATGTTGATCTTCGGCAAGTTGCTCTCAGTTTCCCAAAGTAAATCCCTGATCTGAAAATGAAAGTTGCTCAAATTAGAATTTTCAGATTACATTACAAAACCATCTAGGCAAAGTATTGGTACTTCAGACACGATTGGAAGCACCTGTTCATTATAGATCTCAAAAACTGAAACAGAGAAGCTGAATCGAGATGTGGAAGTTGCATCAGAGTTCGCTAGGTCGAAAAGCTCCTCAAAACAACGAGCATATAAACCACGGTCGTGACTCAAACCTTCCTGGCAAAACAACAGTCAAAGATTCAGCGGAGAAGAGCCAATGGATGATGAAGTTAACTAGGTGCTCAACAAGATGTGAACTATTTGTAAACTTTGAGAGGGAAGGGAAAAGGAATGGTAACCATGGTGTATGTCTTCCCTGCATTAGTTTCTCCGTATGCAAATATGGAGACATTAGATCCATCCAGTGCAGATTGAACGAAAGGTTGGACATCATTGAACAGTGCCGCTGAGGAAAAGAAATCACAGTATTAGCACAGAGGTCTCACTGCGTGTAGCATTTGTAGATCAACATAAGAAACAACTCGAGACTACATATTCCAAAGAACTGTGGTACCGACCTTGTCCAACATGAGGTCCATAAACTCGATCAAATTCAAAGTCCTTTTTGGGATTGGACATAGTATCATCACTAGTGTTTACACATACGGTGCAATCCCCAGGGAATTCTATAATAGAGGGACCTTCATCCTCGAACAACGGTCTTGCACGGCAAAACACCTTAATGTTCCCTGAAAGACAATACCACACTAGTCATCAGGTCACAGAGAACTATCAGATCAGTGAAACTATTCTTCAACGAAAGAGCAGAATTTACAGAAAGAAAATATTGGTTTGTGAAAGATTGGTACCTTTGGCCGTCAACAAGTCATTGAAGAGTCTTTTCTTCTCATTGATAAGTGGAGATATCCTTGCCTCAGTCTCGAGGACAGCTTGATCTGTGGTGGTTTAAGTAGATAAATGAATAGAACACGCTACCAAATTCTACCAGAAAACCAGTACAAAACAAACAAAATAATGAAATGCCACAACAAGAAGTAGGTAGATAGATTCAAAAACTTTCTAATAACGGAAATACATGGATTTATGAAATTTCCAACAGATGAAAGAGGCCAACTAACTCTTGTCTTATCAACATTTCTTCTTCAGCAGTGAAAATTGTGCCAAATGTAACGATTGATAAATCAGTTTTTTTTTCTTGATTTTGGACACATATCAAGTGGAATAATACATTGGTGGAACACAAAACTTACCCAATTTACGACTTTTGGCAGCAAGAACACCTAAATAACGTGTAACCCGCTCAAGCTTTGCATTAGAATACTCCTGCAGGTCAGTAGCTTCCTGTCTCAACTCCAAATAATCTTCCTTTGCAAGCTGCTCAACCAAGTCACAATTTTAGCAACGGATCCAACCGACCAAAAGATAGTACTACACACTAAACTTCCATCATAAATCCCAATCACACAGCCCAGCCAATTTATCACAAAATCTACCTTCTCAACTCCCTAGAGAAATAAAAAAACCAGCCTTTTTAATAAATTCAACTCAAAAGCTAACCCAACTATGACAAGAACTAGCTTACAAAACTTAAAATGATCAAAGCTAAGCACAAAGATCCAGCCTTTACATACAAACATGTAATGAGATGGACCCATAAGATTCAATGAAATGACTGTGGACTGTGGAGTGAAGTAAGGTGAAAAAAAAGGAAGAGACTTTTCACCTTAACTTTCTCTTTTAATCCGGAAACCTTGGAGGCAAGAGCTTGCTTAGAGAGCTCCGTTGCGTGAGCCGTGGAAATCGAGTAACGCCGCAGCAGTGGACCGGTCGTAGTACGGTGACCGGTCTCCTCGGAAGCAGACTTCCTGGGTTCGAATCCACTCACCTCCCAGTTCCATTTATTGGTTTTACTCCTCTGATCGGCCATCTATCCAACAGATTCCAACTTTCTCTCTTGCTTGGTTTTTCCCTCGGTGTGGTATACAAAAATCAAAAACAAAAACAAAAATGAAAGGCGGAGAAGAAGCTTTTGATGGAGGATCAATACGGCGACGTTTTTGTGTGTTCCCCTTTATATTTCTCAAATTCAAAGAAAATTAAATATGGGGACGACTCGTGAAGCCTTTTGAGTCACACAGACTTGTGTGCTCCCTGTTATTTCACGACAGCCTTATCGTGTTCGGTTATACGTCGATGATCCTTCCAACGAACTACGTTGACTTTTCGCTCTCTTTTTTTTTTGACACCAACTACGTTGACCTTTAACGTGAAAATTTGTACTCATGATCTTGAAGTGATTCATTTTATACGATCAGATTAATCTACGGGGTTAAATGTTTAAATTAAAATCGCAGTAAGAAGGAAGACAATAGATTTCGTATTAATCTAGATATTACATTACTCTTAATATATAGTAACCTGCATAACGTTTACACGATCGCTGAGGAAGTAAAGAAAACGAAAGACTCAAAGAGTTCAACAAAGAGAAGTACATGAAAGAAACTAGACAAGACAAGAGAAGCAGTTGATGAGCTAAGGCTTTTGGTCTCCTCCTCTTTTTTTTATTATTCCCTCTTGGATTTGGAGAGAGCTCTCTTACGCTGACCAAGCATGTACCTGTACATGTGTGGACTGCCTGGGACATAGATTGCAAGGACGAGTATCGTTGCGTAGAAGAAGTCGAATGAGAAGTTCAATGTGTTGGGCATCCTAACGCTGTACATCTCAGACGTCTGCAAATGGAACCATTCAGGAATCGACAATATACATCATTAAAAGTTCAAAAGCTTTATGATACGTAGCATCAAACGCTCAGTCTATCAATGTAAAGAGAGTTCAGGACCAAGCTAAAACATATACAAGGGAAATATATAATAATAATAATAATAATAAGACTTCATGGTTCAAATGTGGTATTGTGATACCTTGATGTGTGGTAAGGCAAGGTAGACAAGACCTACTTCACTGGTGATACCGGTGGGGTATAGCACTAGAAAGCTGCTGTATCTGAACAGATTAAACGGAGACCAAAAACAAATGAGATCAGGTTTGCGTATTAATCAATGGTCAAGGAAGAATTTATAATAATGCATATGGATTTGCATACCTGAGCCACAAGTGCCATGAAGGTGCAAATCCTAGAGCTTCCTTAAGTCCAAAGAAGGAGTAGCGAATAATCTGGAATACGAAGCAATCATCTAAGCATTCAGACATGATTATTCAACCAAACATATTAACTAAGGCACATGAAGGATTCACTAGTGTTTGAGTAAACAGCACAAAAATGATTTCAAGGAGTCAAATCTAAACAGCTAGATATAGCAAAGATAGAATCTACTGCTCTGTACTCAAAACATGTGACAGGAACCTTCCAAAGTATCCGTAAGACAAGCAAAGTTTAGACATTTCAGATTCAGATCAAAAGGAAGACTAAGATTATATAATCACCTCGGTGATAGACCAGCTTATGACCAGCGACGCAACAAGAAAATGTGATTGGACCTGAAAATTAAATAAAAACATAATCCAAAAAATGAAAAAAAAACTGCAACAGTGTTAAATAGATATGAAGAACTCGTAAATGCTAGTAACCTCTGGAAAACTGTATAGGATTCCCCATGTGAGAAACAGCCTTGAACCTATTTGCGGCAGAGTTGCAGAAACAGGAGATCTGACCAAACCTAACTCGAGTTTACAGAACACAAAGCAGTCAATGATCTTAAGAGTTCCATCAATATGGTTTCAATTCAAAAGTAGTGTAATGGATCAGAACATTCACCTACTAATCCATGAAGAATCTGCTCGAATCAAAAAAGAGAATTAAATCAGTTCCTACCCTTTAATTAAACAGGGAAAATGCAAGAGAAAACCACTGACCTCGAGAACAGCGGCGGTCTGAGCAAGCTGGAGAGGCTTCTCGACGGCGTCATACACATTTTCATGTCCAGTTTCCTTCAACGTCTTTACCGCAAAGTACAAAACTTGAGCCCTAAGAACCACCACAATTCAGAATCAAATCCGAGAGGAAACAAAGAGAAGATGGAATAGTAGGAGGACTTGGACTTGCCATCCAGCAAAGACGATCCAGTTGTAGAGAGTGAGGTACACGCGACGGATGAAGGAGAATGACCCTGCCATGGTAAGGAAAGTGGAGACAACGACTAAGCTAAAAAAGAAAAGATTCTTCCGACTCACCCAAGAGAGCAAAAGAGTTAGAGACTTTATGGCGGAGAGATCGAAAGGGAGAAAGCATTTAATGACATATAGAGAGAGACAGAGAGGTGAGCTGTTTCTCAACCGAATATTTCGGATATTTATTATATAGCCCCAAACTTCCATCCAACTTTCTCAAAACCACCCCTATAATAAATAAAGGATCATTGTTACCCCCAACTTCCAGAATTGTGGAGGGTAAAATCAATTAGTTTCAATAGCATCATTACAACCAGTGTTTTGAAAACCGGACCGGACCGGCCGATCGAAAACCGGACCGGACCGGCCGGTCGAACCGGTTCGACCGTGACTCGCTGAAGAAACCGAATCTGGTTTGGTTTAAAACTCGGATTTGCAAAAAACCGGTAAAACCGGTTGAAAACCAGTAAAACCGGTGACCCAGTTCAATTTTAAAACCCGGTTCATAACAATTAACATATAATCAAATGTTTTCAATTATTACTAGCTAAAATTTTATATTTTATAATTGTTCAACTATCACTATTTAATTGATTTTTTATTTTCTTAAGAAACAATGTGAAAAATATTTTTTGACTTTCATATACTATCTTTATTTTACCATATTCATAAAATTTGAGATTTAGTTGTAAAATAAATAAATATGATAATTTTAATTGTAAATCATTGATTTTATTAATTTTAGTTTACATAATATTCACTGTTCATTTTTATTTTACTATTAGATTTATTTATTTTTTATATTTAGTTAATTATAGAAAAGAATAGAGAATATATTATATGTAGAAATAAAGTTCATATAATATAAATATATAATTATATATATATAAATTTCATAGATAGAAAACCTTCCGATTGAACCGGTCCAACCAAATAATCAAGAATTACACCGAAGTCAGATCCGTCCGGTTTTATAACAGAAAGAATGTATTAAATATTAAAAACCCAAATTAGATGATAAAAGAAAGAGATCGTTTCACCTTTGAATGTTTCTACTTAACAACTTTTTCTTAGTTGAACTCTCAAGAACAAGAGAGAGTAGTAGTAGATTGGTTTGACTAAAGGGAGAGAGAAGAGATAATGTGTTTGTCACAAGAGAGAAAAAAAAAAGAAAGAAAGATAATGCTTCTTCCGCTACTACTTCGATAGGATATGATGCCTCGAGAGAATTCCATGAATGCCAACAAGCACTTCAACAAAGAAGCCTCTCCAAAAAGGAACTCAAGCGTGTGCTTCTTCAAAGACCCTGATTATTAAATTTAAGTTTTGGTCACAAAATAAGCTTAAGGAAGTAGTACATTCGAATGAATAAGCTTAACAAAGTACATTGATCACAGTCGAATAACAAAGTACAAGAGCCGAGTAAGTGAATGATAAGATAAGAGAGCCAGTTTATATTTGTGATAACAGACTAATTAAACCTTATCTTCTCCTTTGGCTTAGTCCTAAATCTCCAATTAACATGGAAAGCGTGAAGGGTTACTATTTCGTGGAACGTGATACAGCAACAAGCAGTTTCAGTGATCTGTCTTAGATTGGCAGAGGAGGGTACGGGAAGGTCTACAGAGGGCATTTAGCTCCTATGTCTCTGTTCTACCATCTTGTTCCAGAGTTAGATGATGATCAGAAGCATTGGCTGCCATCATCGGAGTTGGAACCTCAGTATCCAAATGATAAGCATATACCATCAATTTCCAAATGATAAACCAGCAGTTCATGAATTATCAAAAAACTCTACAAGCAACCTCTCACCTGTACTCTCTAATCTTCTCATTAGATGATAGAAAAAAAAAAAACAAGCTTGTGCTTCTTCAAGGACGTTTATTAAATTTCAAGTTTTGGTCACAAAATAAGCTTTCAAGGGAATACATTCCAATAAATAAGCTTAACAAAGTACATTGATCACAGTCGAATAACAAAGTACACCTAAAAAAAGAAGAGGCGTTCCGTTCCGTTGATTCATCAGAGAGTAGTAGAGAGAACCTTCTCAACGTGATAACAGGTGTGGATTTTAAGCAGTTCATCGAACCACTCAACTTTCCCCCAAATTTCACCAGTGTCAGGCCGCCTTTCAAGCGCAATCTCTGCACACCTAATCCTCCTGTAGTAAGGCCAAAAAGCATGACCCCAAAAAACCATCATCTTTCCACCATAATCACCCAATCTAATAACCTCTCTATGACGACTGATCTTAGGTAGTCCTACCAAACCCAGCAAATCTCTCCACATTCTTTTTTCAGTATCATACCATTTGAACACTCCCTGGGAAGCAGAGTACAAAACGTCCCCTATCACGCAATAAGCATCTGAAGACATACGCCAACCCATCCGATCCCCGACCATGTCCCATTTACCTTGCTTGGGATCGTAAGCAAGGACCTCTTGGTCAGTCACCACATGGAACTTTCCGTCAATAGAAACAGTTTTTCCCTCAGAAAACCTCTCTTCTCTCTTGTCGCTGGTGGACACGGAATCCCAAACCCGGGTTTCTGTAATTCTAAATATTAAGCTTTATAATCATGTTACAAAATATTTATTGAAAAAAAATTCTAAGATTGTCTAAAAAAGTTTCCATCTCAGAGTTCAGTTGAAGCAGCAGTATGAGACTGGCCATCTTTCTGTTCCTTATCAGCCACCAACGGCTTCTTTCCAGATCTCCGAGCAGCACTGCTCAGTTCTTTAGCATCTGTTTCCTTGTGAGAAGATTGTATCTCTTCTTCATCTATTGGAAGTGTTCTCTTTGACCCCTCTAGTGCAACACCCAGTACTATATTCTCTTCCACGGTTGATCTAGATACTGATGTCGTTGAACCATCTGTTCCCTTCTTTGGTGACTTTGTTTTGCTACCACTTCCCTTGGTCTTTGGTTTCTCAGCTCCAGACACTTCTGATGTATCCTTCGCAGTGGTAGAAACCTTTGGGTCTTGAGAAGGCGTTTCTTTGGACTTTGGACTGGAAACTTTGTTTTCTTGCTCAGCAGTTGTTGGTTTTGATGGGCGTTTTTGAGATTTTGATTTGTCTTCTCCATATATTTTGTACGAGGGTTCGATTACCACCGAAGAACGCCTAGAAGCAACACCTCCAGGACCGTACATTGATTCTCCAAACGGTGCGTTTTCCATGTCAGCGGCTGTGTGCATCTTTCGGATTGTACGAATTGGTGTAGCTAGACGTGCTCGGTGATGGCTTATGACTCTAAGAAGGTCCAACAATATAGCTTCCTGTTTTTGCCAACTGTTAAAAACTTTTCAACAGAATCCAAGAAAAAAAAAAGACAGCAGAGTTAAAACCTTTGGACTTACCTTTACAGATAAGTACTCTTCGCGATGGGACGTCTTCACAAAACAAGAGATAAGTATCTGTGGAAACCAAAATCACATGTTGAATCTTGAAATATCTGATCTTCACACTTCAAGATGTGTGCAAAAGAAGAAGGTAGGCATAGAAGTCTAACCACAAGGGCTTGATTTTCTGGATTGACATCCTCCAAGAATATCCTTCTATGCAGCTTCTGCTGCTCCACTTGAGGGTTCTTGGCCAATACTTTCCGCATGTCAGCTACAATATTCTGTTTTGACAAGTTCAAGAGCAAGGAATCAGCTAAAGAAAACATTCAATGATTGTCACTTAAGAGTGAGGAAACGCACATTTATTTTGTTAACGTCCAAGTAACTGATTGCTAGGTGGGTTTTGATACGCCAATGAGTTTTCTGAGTAATGTTTCTCACGACGTTGACCGTGAACTTATGGTTTGGGATGTGGATTGCCTCGCGGTGGTCACCTCTTATGATCGTTGGTGACCACCAACCCACATGCTGAAAAATGCATTGCAACAACAACCATGTGAGAACCCCTAGGAAAAGATTCACATTATCTAAGCTCGAAAATTAGTATGATTACTAACCTCCACAGTACCAGAAACTTCATAACCTTCAATCTTTATTTGAATCCGCTCATTCCTAACAAATGGCCTGGTTGCGTGAATCATAATACTTGAAAGAAAGTTTGTCAAAATCTGGAACGGCAAAAAAAAACTCAGGTTTAATCAAATATTATCTTTTCCTAAAGAAGGAAAAAGAAACTACTAAAGAAACAGAGGAGACTTCCAATAACGAAAAAGCGAGTGAGGTTTCTCACCTCTCGGCCAGCAAGAGTAATCAAAACTGTCCCAAGACCTCCAGCAGTGAGCCACTTGTGTGTAGAGAAACCCAGCAACTCCATGAATAGTGAAACAGCAGCAACCCATACAGCAGAATACACTGCTTTCCCAGCAAATTGAAATCCCATCTGTTCCATCTTGGAATATTAGCAAAACCATACTGAGAGACCCAGTTAGATTTCTGATTTCGGAAACAGAAACTTTCAGTAACATTTACATACATTTCTTGCATCGTTTGGGTCACTTGTTTCAGAGAAGAGCTTCTGTGTTTGTTGGATAAGACTGCATGGACACATCACATCTAACCAGAATCAGAAACAAAACCACTAATATATAGAAACATAAGATGAAAAAAGACAACACGCTTACCTCGATATGCAATAGGCAAATGCAAGTACTGTTGACAATGACCTCACGAAATTCAGAAGCCGATCTTTTACAATTTTGCTAGCTTCAGTTGGAAGAACAACAGGATCTAATGCCCTTTATAAACGAATTGTCACCAAAATGTAAACCATTGATCAATTATCTCAACAAAGCAGTTCAAATAAGTATAATCACCAAAACATCTGAACAATGAACCTAGGGATAGATAAATACCTGCAGATAAATAGGGCACCTAACCATAACAGCAGGGGTTGAACATACGAGGTCATAACATGGTAGGTACCACTCTTTTTCCATCCGTTATCATTTTTCTTCTGCAATGTTTTAACCGTAAAGTTTCAGACCAGTAATTTGAAGGAAAGCATGAAACAAAAAAATAAAGTAAATATAAACATGAAATGGGTACACCTACATTGAGTAATAGGTTTCGTCCTTGGCGAACAAGAGGCACTACACCCCACAGGGAGAAAACAAGAAAAGCAGCAGCTGGAACCAACTTATATACAAGAGGGAATTGTTGTATTAACCCGTGTGACCTGCAACCCAAGGAGTGCAAACATTTACAGACTACATTAAAATCGAACTAGAGAAGTTAAGAGGAACAGAAATGCACCCCTCAAAAATTCCCCACCAAAAAGAAATACAGCTTCCCTAAGGCAACCATAGCAATGACAAAGCATGCTCGGTTACTTCTACAATTTATATCGACTATCGAGTATAATTAGTGAGTCAGATGCATCAAAATCACTATGCAACCCTTCAGATCCACAGAGACCAACTAACAAAAATTACGATACTTTCAGAATATTTCTAAGTGGTCATTCTGCAAGTGATTATAGGGGAAGAAAAAAAAAGAATGACTTACTTTGTCAGCACCACAGTGGCAGCTCTGATAGGAGGTTCGATGACCTTGACTCCTGCATAAAAAGAATGACACCTAAAAGCAGTGCCTCTGCATGGTGCTGAAGAGATAGGCCTACGAAGGTAATCCGAGAGTAAAATATTCCTGAAACCATGTTGCCCCAACTGTATCCAGAAGAAATAAAAAACAATCAGTTACTAAATATCAGTAAACCAAGTTGAATGACTAAAGCAAAAGCTGGTTTTAAAACATTACCGGAACACCAAATGAGAGAGAACCCATTGATATAATACCCAGCCTCCTTGTAATGGCACTCTGAGAACAAGCACATATTTAGAAGTGGGAAGAAGTTATAAATTTAAAGACAGGGGGATAAAATGGAAGAAACATACATCTTCCGGCTTATAGTACCCTTGGTTTCTGCAAGGACCAACGCCATGGGACAACTGCAATGAACCATACAGGGTCATATTTTGAGCAGAGTGTCAATGTGTTATCCAGAGACGTTAGTAGCACCGATCATAAGCTCTCAGAGCCTAACGGAGAGAAACCAAAGAGTGCCCAACACAAACCCTGCTGTATAGAAATGAAACACACACACACACACACTATTTAAACCTGTGTGGAATATTCGCTGAAAAAAACCTATGATGACATGATCCTTAAAGACTATTAACAATCTGCTGAGATGAGAAGTAACTATAGCCTATCCGTCTGCAATATTCATTACCAGAAACCTAAATTTGATAAGAAATATGAATCACAGCTATAATTAACTAACATCAGCTGATGTGTTAACCTAATCTCGTGTAGAGGAAGCGATACAGAGCCGCAAAAACAAAATACGAATCCAAAAATCGAAGTTACAATTGAAAAAATTCGATACAGAGACATGAAAACTATCTGTAGAAAAGGGAAAGACTTACCTCGGAATCAAAAATCAAAGGGAACTAACAATTTTTTGGGGGGGGGGTTCCAAGCTGCTTTCTTCGAAGAGATGGATGCTTCTAGGAAGAGAGAAAGCGAGGATTCGCGCAGACAGAGAATACGCTGTCGTTTAGGAATGAACAACGTTCCGACACGTGTCTAGACACGTCAGACTCGTGTATGAAAAAGGCTCCCGCATTTGTGGCATTTTATTATACTACGTACCTGTATTTAAAAAAAAGGCTGTCAAATATACAGCAATGGAGCTCTTGTGATCAAAAATACCAGCGGATGGGCCTTTAATGTTTTTCGATGGATATACTACATCTGTTGATAAAATGATCTCCTTTTTTGGAATCACGCACGCTCACGGTAAGTGTAAAAAAGCTCTTTTTATATGAGTTTGGACGATGAAATTAGATTTTGTAAAATACTTTAATACTTAGTATTCTTTTTGCAGGGCTCTACTATATATTGCCATAGGCTTGACAGCTGCTGGTGCACTTGAATATGTCTCGTACCTGATGCCTTCGATAAAAAGAGCTTGGTTTCAAGATAAATCAGCCAACAACGCAACTGCTGGTCATAGAGCAAAAAATGGGGACCAAACAGAACAGCACGACGACGACGCGCAAGGCTGAGAGCAAGTAAGCTTCTGTAATCCCTACTGAGGGTTCGCAAGATATCAAAACTCGTGTTCCTCTGAGCTCATTCACCTTCGATATAAAACCAAGCAAAGACTTTCACTTTTCTCTTCTTCGGTGTATAAGAAGATAAAGCCTCCTGATTCATAGAAAACTTAAACATCTCTTCATGTAGTAGTACTACATCAAATGTGTGTGACTCTAAATCCTCCTTGCATGGAACTCTATATGTGCATACTTCCCAGATTTGTAATGAAACTGAAGTTACTTCTGATGAATGTTTGTGGTAACATGTACAAGAATGTACGTGATCCATATGGTTGGTGATTGGTCTCTTTCTACTCTGGAGACAAAGACAGTTTCAGTTTGTTATACACTACTTATATTTGGTGTAGATTGGGCCTTCTTGTAAGTTTTGTTATAGTTGTTAAAATAGTGTGACTTCAAATTAAGGTTTTGTATCAAACGTCGAGATAAATACTATTTTGCATCTGATTATTGTATAAAGAAATATATAAAAGTTTCTAGTTGTGAGTTGTTATAATATTGGTGAAGCTCGTCAATTACTTTACATTTCAACTTTTATGATAACATTTATTTTTACTATTATAACTTTTGAAGAAAGACAAAAAAAAAAGTTTGCTTGGCCATCTTATCTACAGCTATAGGCTTATAGCAGAATCGCGTTAGTTAAGCTTTCACGGCTGTTTTGTTTGACTAATGGATGATTCATGCATCTTCTTCGTGATCTTTGCTGTAAAAGAAAGAAATTACACAAATAAAATTTATCAGGGTTTGTCACTATTAACTAATCTATTAAACTACTCATTCCATTGTTAACATCTATTAGTATATTAATACTTTAGTTAGCTATTGTATCAAAAATTACTCGTTCATCTATGCACACAATAATAACTTTTAAGAAATGTACATGTAAAGTTCAAGCATCATTACCCCAATATCCCGCTAAACACGGAGTTACTGTCAGAAAAATGTAATCCTTATTCTTATTTTATAACTTAGCGATATGTATTGTTGGTTAACATTTTTGATTTATCCATCATGTTCTAGATTTTGGTTTCATACGTTTTAAATCAAATTCTTTTTTTTTAACTATCCTAAAATTAGCTATAAAATCGTTCAGTTTTATAAAAAAAATCACTTAAATTTCCAGTTTTGGTTTAGGAAATATATTTTCAGTTCCTTAATTCTTTTGTGACTAGTAGTAATGTATGCAAACTTGTAATACGGATCAGTGAAATATATTAACCGATTGGTTAAATACAAAAGTAAATCTAATAATTTTCCTTGAGAAAAGTAGTACAAATTAAACAATCGAAACTCCATCGTTTAAAATACTCTAGGTTTTTTTTTTGGTGATCATGTTAAACTCTAGCTCTAGCTATTATTTCACTGCTAATATGGGTCTTTACCCCTACAAATGTGCCTAATACAACCAAAACATCATAATGTTTAAAAATACAAAGCTTAAAGTGAAAATATTTTAACAAGTCATATTTTTGGGGGGAACAAAAAGAATGAAAGACATGGTTTAGTCAAGGAGATTACGACAAAAGATGAGAGATTAAGATAATAGAAAGGAGGACAGGGTCGCACGTGCGACACCGAAATCTTCGACCAGAAACGGGTAGATGCTGCGCACGTGCCTCTTCGGTCAAAGGTCAAAAGCAACTAATACACTTAGCACTAGTCATTGGACCTCCCAAACTATTAAAACAGCATTAATTTAGACAAATCACAATTGTGGCACTTTTTATGAAATCGCAGGGTATCCAAGATATTATGATTAGGCGAGTCTATGTTGGCAAATACTCTTTCAGTTCTAATTAATAATCTCGGAAATAAATAATAATCTAAGGTTTGTTCATATTATTGACATCCTTCACACCTTACTAGATAATTTGATTCGGAATGTATAAAATCACGATAGATTGATATGTAATGGACTGTGTATATTAGATAGCTTATGATAATATAGATCAACAAAAATAAGATAACTTGCATCTTTTAGAGACCAATCATAATATAGTATCTCGGATTATCTTTTTTAATGTTTAGCTCGAATAACATATCTGAGAATGGAATCCGGTTACGACTTACGAGTGTAAACGAACTTTTTAATGCTAAGTCTCCCAGGAGAGTCGGACAAATAGTTAAGACACTATTTTTAAAAATCGTCAAAAGAAGAACTTTTGAGCCGAGTATAAGGACAACAAAAAGTGAGGACAAATGTTTAGGATATGTGTTTTATAAGTATGTAACCGAATGTATCATGAAGACCTTTAATCAGTATATAATGTCACGTCACTCTGGCCAGAACCCTAACGTGAGGACACGTCCTCATGCAATTTTAAACAAAAACACACGTACATGCCACATCGTATAACTTAACGTATTCTCTGCGCACTCTTTTACCTCTTCGTGAACATGGCTCCTAACATTTTACGTTCGAGTATGAACTACAATGTCTGATTACTGTTTATGTTATTATAGTTGTATACGATACACTTGCTAAATTCGTGATTGATCATCAATATTTAGTCAAAAAGATTACTGAGCAACATGTATTAATAATTTCGTTATTGATTATATGTGGTGATAAAACATGTAAGACTTAAATATTTCGATCACAGATATCATCATTTCATATTTATGATATAGTTTTTTTAAATGACTATAGTTGGGTTTTGACAGAATGATGAAACCAATATAAAAATGGCAACGATTCACGAAAACATGACAATTATATAAATAATATTTGATCAACAAATATAACGTTTTTGAGGGATTATTACATGTCGATTTGGCCATCAACGCATTCGTGGGTTGAGAAGACCAAATCCATCAGTGTGCCAACAATCCGTGTTCAGCTCTTTGGTCAACGGACGCATACGTCCAATAGTCGTGTCCACTGGTCACATCGACCAAACTTGTGTGTTGCCATACCGATGGACAGACCCACGTACACACGCACACGTACCATATTTAAAATAGAGTTATAGAGATTAACATATTGTATTCCATTATTACACCAATCAGTGGCAATTAAGCGTATCAACGTTCACTCTCATGTCTTTAATCTCATTTTGGCCTATCATGAAAAGAGATGTTCTTTTTGAAAAGGTTTACTATTGAAATTGCAAGAAAAGAAAAAGATACATGCCCACTGGGCTAGTGTTGGAGGCAAAGGCCCGTAGTTAAAATGTAAAACACATCAAGGACCCAATAATCATATTTCCAAACATAGTGATCATCGAGGAAAATAGAGACGGGGATCGATTAGTAAGGAGGATGGTAGTTTTGATTTTGAGGCTAGGCTTCTATCTGAACCAAAGTTGGATCATCGATGATGATGTCCGAGGATTCTGTTCGCGGAGACTGGAGCATCTATTCCGCACGAGAAGATCCAACGATGATGAAATGTGAGGAGGTCCGGCGGTTCGATGGAGCCCGGAGTTCCTTTCTGAGATCGTAAATGACGCCTTGCCAAGCTAATAACAGAAGTTTCTTGTGGGGCTTAGGAAGCCTGTTGTTTTGCAGAGTAGTAATGGTGTCTTCCCACTCCTTGAAGCTTGAGAGGCAGAGTGGTCATGCAACAAATGTCCCAAGAGTAATTGCATCTGAAAAAAGGTGGTCCCTTGATTCATCAGCAGATTACACAATAAACACTTGGAGTCCACCGTCAATCCCCAATTCAAAAGCCTATCCCTTGTAGGACAACGGTTAAGAATGAAGAGCCAGACTAAAAAGTTTTGTTTTGGGATTCCACCCTTAGTCCAGACTATATCGTGCCAAGGCACCGTTTGACTGTGTCGTTTGAGCAGGGAATAGATAGCTCCTGTTTTGTATCTATCCCATTCAACACCCTCCACAGTCCAAGAGTATGTATCTGCAGTTTCATCAAGCACGACAGTAGAGAGATAAGTTTGTACTAGAACCTGATTTTCATCTCTTGGTGATTGAATCCTCCAGTTCCCATTTGTGTTGATATCTTGTAATGTGGCAGTTGCTGAGATACCCATCCGGCGAGATATTGTAGGCTTTAAGTAGTCTTCTAGGCATCCAAATGGTGACCAATTATCCGTCCAAAACTTTGTTGAAGCCCCATTCCCCACCTTCACTTTAATCCACTGGTATGCTCTCAATCTCATTCTGATTAGTTTATTTGCGAGCCAAGAGTTTTTATGATTCTCCTTACAGGTCCAAAAATTGCTAGTTAGACCATTGAGAATTTCTCTTGTATACCACGCCACCCACAAAGAACCTGCGTTACAAAAGAGAAGCCAAATCAACTTCATAATGCAGGCGTTGTTCCAGGCAGATAAGTCCCTACAATCCAATCCTCCCTCTTTCTTAGATAGGGTGACCGTATCCCAAGAGACCCGAGCAGTATGATTTCCTTCAGCTTTCCCTTGCCATAGATATGCTCCGCATATTGAGTTGATCTTTCTGATGCAGGATTTGGGGATCACAAACGATGCACACCAAAAATTTGTGATTCCCGCAATCACCGTGTTGACTAGCAGAAGTCGCCCGGCAAAGGATAAGGATCGAGCTGACCAGGTATTTACTTTATTCTTCACTTGCTGCAATAAGGGATCACAGTTGGAGATCGATAGCTTCTTAGGTGTGAGAGGTACACCTAGATAGCGAATAGGGAGAGAACCATGAGATAAGCCTGAGGAGTTGGTAATGGAATAGATTTCGGATTGCACTAGTCCTGAGGTGTAGAAAGCCGATTTCTGCAAGCTTATAGAGAGGCCAGATTTTTCCTTGAATTGCTCTAGTATTTCCAGCACACCGTTGATTGATGGCAATGAACCATCTGTAAAAATGAGCAGGTCATCCGCGAAGCAAAGGTGTGTTAGTTGTGTTGCCGCACACTTGTCGTGGTAAGAGAATTTTCCTTGGCGCGCTCCATCATCTAGCATAGTAGAGAGACAGTTCATTGCTATCACAAATAGATAAGGAGAGAGAGGGTCACCTTGCCTAAGACCTCTCTTACCCTTAAAATATCCATGAACTCGACCATTGTACCCAACTGAGTAAGTAGCAGTAGTGATGCAGGCTTCCACCCATCGTATAAATGTGTAAGGTGTCCCAATCCCCACTAGGCAGTTCAAAACAAAGCTCCAACTTATGGTATCAAATGCCTTTGCTATATCCACCTTGATCACTGTCTTCTTTGGGCCAGTACTCCTATGATAACCACTCACCAGTTCAGTTGCTAGAAGGGTATTTTCAACCAGTAATCTCCCTTGGACAAAAGCTGTTTGGTTCGGGAGAATAAGAGTCGGGAGCAGGGGCTTGAGCTTTGAGACCAAAATTTTAGAAATGGCTTTGTAGAGTGTTGAACAGCATGAAATGGGCCGGTAGTCGGAAATTGAAGAAGCTCCTGGATGCTTGGGAACAAGTGTGAGTATTGTAGAGTTAACAGAAGTTGGCAAGAAACTAGAGATGAAGAACTGGTGAATCGCAAGTGTGACTTCATCTCCAAGAACACTCCACATAGCTTTGTAGAAACCAGAAGTGAGGCCATCAGGTCCTGGAGACTTGTTTGGATTGAGTTTTAGCACTGAACGAGAGATAGTTGCAGAGTCTGGAAGCTCAGAAAGAGTAAGGCATTGGGACTCAGTACAACGGAATGGGATCAAGTCCTGAAACCAGGTCAAGGGAGCATTCTGGAACGGAAGAACTAAAGGAGCCAAAATTCCCTGGAAGTGGGAGACCGCTAGAGAAGCCATGGCCTCTGGGTCTGAGATGGGGACACCAGAAGGCAGCACAAAAGATCTGATTGAGTTGAAGGCTATCCTAACCAGCGCCACACGGTGGAAGAAAGCTGTATTAAGGTCCCCTTCTTTGAGCCAGTTTATCCTTGATCTTTGTTTGAAATATGACTCTTCTATTGCCCTTAGGAAGCACCATCTCTCATGGAGCAGTCTCTCCTCCTCAAAGAGTTCCGTAGAAGGTTGTTGCAAAGCTCGAACCTGCACATCTTTAAGCAAACCGTTAGCTATTAAAACTCTCTCTTGAATTTTTGAATAATTCTCACTGTTAATATTTTGAAGTACACTCTTTAATGATTTCAGTTTCCAGCATAGGTCCGAGAGACAGGTTGAAGAGTTTCCGGCAAGAATCCAGGCCTCAGTCACGGTTTGAAGGAAGGAAGGGTGCTTGGTTAGGTAGTTGAAGAATTTGAAAGGTTTGGTTCCAGCAATGGGTAAAGGAGTGGCGAGGTTGATTAGGCAAGGCGAGTGATCAGAGAATTCAGTTGGGAGGAAATCAGCAGAGCTATGAGGAAGAGAGATGATCCAGTCATGGTTAACAAGGGCACGATCGAGTTTTTTAGCAGTAGGGGATGACGGACACTTATTAGACCAAGTGTTGAATGAGCCTTGGAACCGCAAGTCAAACAAGCCCATTTGGAGTAGAGAGTCTCGGAATTGGATCATTGTTGACGTAGATGACTGGACTGATGGAGAAGAGTGCTCTCTAGGATGAGTGATTTGGTTGAAATCACCTGCTACAAGCCAGGGAAGGGAGTTTAGAGAGTGAAGGTGTTGGATGGTGATTAGCTCTGCCCAAAGATCAACCCTCTCTGCAGCAAGATTGGAGGCGTAGACAGAGGTGATGTAAAGTTTGGGCAAAGAGGGTAGAGAGACCTCACAAGTGAGTGACTGTCTAGAATAGTGCAGAAGATTGACAACTACGGGGGCTCTCCACATGAAGATGATCCTACCATCATCATCAGATTGATGATTAGAAAGGAAGTTCCACCGAGGACAGAGTTTGGACATGATATTGTTGAGCATTGGTTCCTTGATGTGCGTTTCCAAAATAGCACCGAAAAAAGGCTTAGTATAGTTTAGCCATTGAGCAAAAGGTTTATGCTTATCCGCATCATTAAGTCCGCGGACGTTCCAAAAAAATACTTTTGTACACATTAAGAAAGGTTAAGAGGAGCACCACTTGGAGGTGGGTCCTCGGGGCTAGTAGCATCAGAAGAATAGTTATCAACAGGAAGGGTTAGGGGAGAAAAAGAGTTGGATAGCGGGGGAGGAGAGATAAAAGGAGGTCTGGAAGGGGAATTAGAAAAAACAAGGGGAGGTCTGGAAGGGACAGAGAATTGGGGTGGGAGATGCGACCAAAAGTGAACCCCTGGTTCCCTGCGTCAGGTTGTGTTTCCGGCTTCAACCCTGGCAGCTCCGTCACTCCCCCTGTCCCTCCCGATCCACCTGACCCTGACTTTCCCCCCCTTCCTTCCTCCTCCTCCCCTTCCTCTTCGCCAATGTCTACTACTTCTGGTGAAAAATCCACTGCTGCTACTACTACTGTTGGTTTGGTTATCCCTTTGAGGACAGATCCGAGACCAATGATTCCTACTACTGTCTCACAAGCTCAATCAGTCTCTGATTCTGCTTCTAAAGACAGATTGGAAATCGCTACTGTTCATGAAACCCTAAATTACACTGTTCACCACCCAAAATCATCCTCCCCCCTTCGAACCAATCCCGCCTCCTCCCAATCTGTAAACCCTCAAATCCCCTCCCGATCCGAAACCACTCAAATTCCTGCCCAAACTGATACCCCTCTGCTTAATGACCCCCCAACTAATCATCTCCCTACTGGTACTAGAAATCCCAGAACCACTAAAGGCACTGCTCCTCCTAAAACCTGGGCTCAAAAAGCTAAGGTCTCCATTGATCGCACTCTTAAGCTTGCTCCAACAACTACTTCAGCAAATGGTACTCCACGAGTTGCTGTTCCAGATGAGGTGTTCCAACGGGGTGCTGACCTGCATAAAGAGTATCTGGTTGGTACTTTCCTAGGAAAAATGCCAGATTTGGGACCTATTCAAAGTGTTCTTAATTATTTGTGGGGAAAAGGTACTAGACTGGAAATTCATCTTCAGCCTTTGAAGAGATCTTTTCTAGTCAGGGTCCCAAATAATTTCATCCGATCCAAGGCGCTGGAAAAGAGGCTCTGGTATGTGGGAACAGCAATGTTTCATGTTTCGCAATGGAGTTCCTCTACTACCAGCAGCATCCCAGAAATAACTTCAATTCCGCTGTGGGCTCACTTGTCTGGAGTTCCTTTTGACCTACGAACAAAAGAAGGGTTAAGCCTAGCTGCAGGACTGGTAGGAGAACCTATTGAAACAGATGACTACACAAAGAATCTTACAAACCTTAATGTAGCTCACGTTAAGGTTGAAGCGGATCTAACGAAACCTCTTCCTGATTATGGCGAGCTGGTACGTCAGAATGGTGATATCATTCCCATAGACATCCACTATCCTTGGGTTCCTCCCTCCTGCACTCACTGCCATCAAATAGGACATGTCTTCAGTGATTGCATCTTTGCTCCAGTTCCTGCTGATGGTGATACCCCTATAGACACTCAGCAGAAAGTGTTGGTCCCTGACCCTCCAGAATCAGTTCCAGACCCGCCAGATGATGATGTTGATCTTGATCCTGAGGTCTCTGCTCCGGTAGACTCTCCGATAGAATTGGTCACCACTATAGAATCTGAAACTACCTATGCAGCCACCATTGTCTCTCTCCCTGTCTCTTATGTCCCCTCTAATCCTCTCCCTGAAACCTCTTCAGAATCCTTCTCCATCCCTTCTTCCGTTACTACCCCAAACCTCTCCATCAAAATCCCTACTCCAACTGTTTCTCCTCCTGTTTCTCCCAACCTTTCTCCCCCAATCCAATTCACCAAATCACCATCCAAAGCCTCTTTTGTGTTTGGCCTCTCTGCTACCTATGCTCCCTCTTTTGGTTCCTACATTTGCACCCAACAAGAGATGTTCTTTATACCAACGTAGTGCGTTCCATCTAATTGCCAGAAAGACAATTGTTAACTGTCTGTGCTGACTCAAACATGCGAAGTGAAAATGTCGACTGCCTATATATCGAGTTGTGGTAAATGTATGAAAGGCGATATATTAGTATGTTAGATTAATAAGGTTTTGGGATAATGACCACAAACAAAAAAAAAACAGTAAACATGGTAAAATAACACTCCGTGGACCTTAGAAGACGCTATACATTTGTTTTGAAAGTAAGGGGTGGCAGATATTAATGCTAGAATTAGTTTTTAGTTTCTTGGAGGTACAAACCATAGTACATATTCAAAAAAAAAAAATCGAATGTTGAAAATGTTCGAGGTTCAATAAAGTAGAAGTATAGGATACGAAATGCAGTAGATCTTAAAATAATACGACATCAAACCCTAATCACGTGCCTTAATTGCTGGGCCCTCCTTTTCTCCTTGAAATAGTTTTTTATTTTGCTTCGTTTTTACAGAGGAAACCCGCCTTCTCATCCGGCGGATTGTTCCCCACAAGCTTTTTTTTGTCCTGTTTTTTTTTTTTTTAATTCTCGATCTCTCAACTTGTCAGAATTAATACTTCTATAAAATTTTGACATGAACTTTTAGTTCTGGCTGGGGAATAATAGTAATTATGCATATATAAATGCAAGAACATGTATGTATATGTTTTTTAACCGGCGCTATACAAGTTTAACCGGGACTTGACTGTTTTCTTTTGACCCAAAAGGTATAGGCGTATAGCTAGTATATATCTGTCTGCCCCTTTTAAATACTCACTTGGCATCCTACTCTATCACACGCTTAAACTTTAATATAAACCTATTGTTTCTATTTCACAAATGTAAGGTGTGACCCATGCGAGCCTTTTATATACAAAACAACTTACTCTATTATAACGTTTTAGATAGCATAATAAGAAAGTTCACAATGTAACCTGTTTGTTTGTACAAAAACACTATATTGTTTATTTTCTCTCTTCATTTTATGCATATCTTCACTAAATTAAATATTTGTTTTAATTTTGTGATATATAATTGCATGTAAAAAAATACAAAATAGAATAAAATACGTATGTTGCATGTAAATGAATGTACCTCGCACAAAACAGAAAAGGAGAACTCGAATTTGAGATATTAGTGAAAGATGGGGTAGAGTGTAAATAAGTAAACGTAGACGAGTGAAAAAAAAATCTAATAAAACCCGACCCGAAAGAGTGAAATCCGGTTGGGTGGGTTAAAAAATAGAGTGGGGCATGAGAGAAGAAAGGTCACCACAATGCATGCACGACAAGTGGAAACAGCTGGTGGTTTGGTTTACTTTGGTTTGGAGTTAAGGTGGTAATTTGGTAATTAAATTATCACATCCCCGATCGTGTACGCCCTTTGTAAAGTGATATGGTAATTAAATTCTCACATATAATACAAAACAATTTACAACAAAAAAAAAAGCTAAAGCTAAAGCTAGAAAATAGATATCTCTCTCCATCCCTAACCCCCTCTGGCCTCCGGTATCACTGCCGGTCGACACAGAAGAAACCGCTCTGCTTTTGCAATTATCTCTCTCCTATCTATTCTACATGCACATTCTCTCTCTCTGCTGCAAGTGCATTATTATTATTATTATTTTATTAAAAGACTATCTTCTTCTATCCCCTTTCTTTATAAGTATTTTTTTGCCAAGGATTTCTTTCTTTATACGTCTCAGACGTTCCTTAAAGAGCTTCTGCTTCATCTTATTTTCTATTCTCCTCAGACAACTGTTTACATGCACTTTGCTAGATTGATTTCCTCAGAGCTTCGAACTCTTTTTTTTTTTCTTCAAAAGTCATGCAATAGAATTAGATAGATCTTCTGATAATTAAATAACCTCGTGAGTATCGTTCCTAAAAAGTATTTCATATAGTCTTCTTCCCCTACAACAAATGCAGAAGTTCTCTGAAAGCTTAGTGTAACGCTTGACGGGTTTGTATTTTTATTTTTAACTTTAAAACTTCTTCTGGGTTTCGTCTTAAATCTTCTTTGTCTTTTTCTACAGAATCACAACAGAAATTTATAGGCAGTTCCATTCTCTCTCTTCTAATTATTTTTACTAAAATAATCGATCTTCATCAGATTCTACCGAAGAAGAAGAACAACAAACAAGAGAGAGAAAGAGACTAGATGGCTCCTACGACGAACTGGTTAACGTTTTCGCTGTCACCACTAGAGATGCTGAGGTCATCTGATCAGTCTCAGTTTGTCTCCTACGACGCTTCTTCCACCGCTCCTTATCTCCTCGATAACTTTTATGGTAATAACAAACTACTTTCTGTTTATCTGTGAGGTCCGAATAATTCATGTTGCGTTACACAGACAGAACACATGCTCTTGTTTCTATCTAGTAACCGACTTGGTAGCTTTATCCTATAAACCGAGTACTGCTGAACTCAGCTTCCCCTCGTGTTCTTCTCTGACTGACTTTGTCTGTTTCCCGACAAAGGCAAAGAAAATAACCAAACAAAATATTTTTTTATATTTTTATTTTTCTCACACGAAAAATAAAGGCTTCTCGTGATTTTCGTATGTATGTAGGTTGGACGAATCAAAAGGCTCAGGAAGAAGAAGAAGCTCAGTTAGCAGCAGCTTCAATGGCGGAGTCAACAATACTCACAACGTTCGTAGACCCGCAAAGTCATCACATCCCGAAGCTCGAAGATTTTCTCGGCGACGTGCGTTACTCCGACAACAGCCAAACCGAAACACAAGACTCTTCTTCCCTCACTCATATCTACGATCCACGTCATCACCACCAAAACCAAACCGGGTTTTACTCTGATCATAATAACCACGATTTCAAAACCATGACCGGTTTTCAAACCGCTTTCTCAACAAACTCCGGTTCGGACGTCGACGACTCGGCTTCGATGGGCCGGGCTCATATAGCAGGAGAGTATTTGGGACACGTGGTGGAGTCTTCTGGTCAGGAGCTTGGTTTTCACGGTGGAGCTAACACCGGAGGATCTTTGTCACTTGGGGTTAACGTTAACAACACTAATAATCACGGGACTAGTAATGACAATAATCAGATCACTGAACATCATTACCGAGGTAACAACAATGGTGATGGAATCAACAACAGAGAGAAGACTGGTTCTGAGAAGGGTAAGACTGTTGTGGCTGTTTTGGAAGCATCAGATTGTTCTAACAAGAAGATCACTGATACGTTTGGACAGAGGACTTCCATCTACCGAGGAGTTACAAGGTATGTTCGAAAATTCAAGAAGAGCCAAAGGAGTTGTCTTATCATTTTAATTAGTCAAAGCCATTTATTAAAAGTTTTGGTTATTAAATGAAGTATTAATGTGAATTTTGATTTGATGTAGACATAGATGGACGGGAAGATATGAAGCTCATCTATGGGATAATAGCTGTAGGAGAGAAGGTCAAGCCAGGAAAGGACGTCAAGGTAAATTATTTTTTTTTTCCTTTAATTTGATTTCATCACTGTTACAATATTTTCTTGACGTCGAGAATTGCAATCCGTGTGGTTATTTTGGTTTTACTTATATGTCGTTTAGGAATCGTATGTTGTGCTTGTGAGTCTTGTGTTCCCATGTCCCTAAGTGAGATTTAGAAAGACTAAGAAGAGGGAACTATAGGGCAAGAGTTTTGTCAAAGAAATTGAATGCAAGATTCAAAGAAGCTTTACCTTTTCCTTTTATTTTATTGATCTGTCTATATCTTTATATGATGGTTGATTGAAACTTTGGGTGATTACATCTCTGATGGGGAGCCAATACTTTTGAGTCAGAACACAGGGATAAAAGAAGGGTAATATGTATATTGTATAGTTGTTTTTTTTGGTCAAAGTATATATTGTATATTGTATAGTCGTTGTTTGTTGAATTTTCATATATTTAGCCGAAGGGTGCCGCCATTTTGTTCCTTTGTCTTTATTACATTTCAAAGTTCTTTCATTTCATACTAAAGCCTAAAGGTACATAAGATGGGTCCCAATGGCATTGCCTAGATGATGCAACCTCTGTTTCTTTGATTGACATGTTTATGGTCCCACTTTGACCCTATGATCCCACATTTCTCTTCACCTACATTTTGTTAAGCATATACTATATGATTTGATGTTTTGTAGTAGACATGTGATGTGAGACAAGTTCTTAGCTTCATAGGGTTTGAAGGGAGGAGTACTTAGCTATATTAGAAGAGTTTATTTTTGATTTATTAATTTAGTGCAAAGCATGATGTTACTTATTTACAGTGAAGATATACCAAGAATTTTAAATTTGGAAGTGAAAATTTAAAGAGTGTAGTGTTTCTGCTGTCCATAAGGTGTCAGATTGATTTATGTGTAGTGTTCACATCAACAAAGCAAAGTCTGAATATTCTCAGTATAGCTTTTGCTTTATTCTTATATATGTTCTTGCTTTGGGCTACCAGTACCACCACCACCAACAAGAGTGGGGATCTAGGGTTTGACCACATCCAAAACTTCCATTCTCTTTTTTTTTGAATTAACAAAACTTCCATTCTTCTCTTTTCTGTTTGTTTCTTTTCAGTTTCTCTCACTTTTGCTTTCTGAGTATTAGTATCACAATATCCAAAATGAATCTGAAAAACATTACGTGGTGGTTGATAATTTAATCCCCCTTACATGGTCTGCATAACAGAACCAGTGTTAAGACTTTGGTAATATTTGTTACATATCCTTTTAAGCATTATGAACATTTCGTTGGCTAAGTAATATCTCCTTTTCTTGGCATGTACCTTGATATGGTTTGCGCCATTGATGGATGTTGGCTTTCGCTTTAATCAACAGTATACTTGGGTAAGAATACATCTCAACTAATCATTCCTAACAAGAACAACAAACAATAATGGACATGCCTTTTAATAGTAACGTTCTTTTTTGTGAATGATTCAGGTGGATATGACAAAGAAGACAAGGCAGCTCGAGCTTACGATCTAGCAGCTCTTAAGTACTGGAATACTGCTGCTACCACCAATTTCCCTGTAAACAACGTCTTCCTCTTCTTCTGATTTGGTTCGTTAGTGGTCATTTTTCTTGGTTACTATTATACTAATCCATTCTAATGATTTTTAGATTACGAATTACTCAAAAGAGTTGGAGGAAATGAAGCACATGACCAAACAAGAGTTCATTGCTTCCCTAAGGAGGTTAGACCCCAAGAAATTACCATTTTCTGAATCACATGCGTTAATATATAGGTTTTGGATAGTAACCCCAAAGGCTAAACCGTTATAATTACAGGAAGAGTAGTGGATTCTCTAGAGGAGCTTCCATGTACAGAGGTGTGACAAGGCATCATCAACAAGGACGTTGGCAAGCAAGGATCGGCCGTGTCGCCGGCAACAAAGATCTTTACCTCGGAACCTTTGGTAAAAGTCAAACAAAAAAACATTAGTAATCATCAAGTTAAGGTTCTAATATTTTTTGTTTGTTTGTTGGTGGTTGTAGCAACGGAAGAGGAAGCAGCTGAGGCATACGACATAGCAGCGATCAAATTCAGAGGAATAAACGCTGTAACGAACTTCGAGATGAACCGTTACGACGTTGAAGCCATCATGAAGAGTACACTCCCCATTGGTGGTGCAGCAAAACGTCTTAAACTCTCTTTAGAATCTGAGAAGAAACCTATCATCGATCATCATCATCAACTCCACCATTTTCAGCAGCAACAACAGATTCAGGCCTCTACCAATGACAGTAGTAGCATTAACTTCGCTCTTTGTCCTAGCTCAGCCGCTCAGTCTCAGATGATTCCATGTGGAATCCCTTTTGAAGCAGCTTCTCTTTACCATCATCAACAGCAACAGAACTTTTTCCAGCATTTTCCAGGGAATGCAGCTTCTGATTCGACGGGTTCTGATGTTAACTCCAACGTTCAAGGGTCGATGGGACTTATGGCGCCAAATGCAGCTGAGTTTTTCCTCTGGCCTAATCAGTCTTACTAGAATTAATCATGTGATTTGGAGTCTTATTTTGGGTTTTTAAGTTCTTAATCTTCTTTTAAGGACTTCTTGACTATGGCTAAGATAGAAATATCCAAGTGGCTAACTCCCCATAAGCTGACAAGAAGAATATTAAATCTCTCACTTGTTTTTTTTTTTTGGTTTCATTAACTGTTGTTGTTTAGGCAGGAGTAGATGGGGGTGAAAAGGGGAAGAACTGAAAACAGTTGGGGTTCTTATTGTATCAAATTATAAAGTCGGTGGTGAAATGGTAGGTTTTGGGAATTAGGGGTGGTTTCGCGCTAATCTATTTTGTATATGTATCAGTTACGTACTCTGTTTTCATTTATGAAATATTTTATCTTGAAAACGTTTCTTCTCGGCATGGCTGCTGTCATTGTTCAATTGTGTCATGAGACCAGTGTTCTTTTAAGGCTTTGTCTAAAACTGTAATAGGCCTTTTTCTTCACCACATAGACGATCTCAAACTGTTGTGCACAAAAAAAAAAGACGATCTCAAACTGCATTCGTCAGGTGACAGTGAAACTAACCATTCTTTCAGGCTAGTTCTATGTGGTTTATAGCCTCCAAAATCATAAAATCATCATATTGAGTTATCATCTCTATGTGGTGAACTAAACCAGTTAATACCACAACCATTCCTCTCTCCCTTCATTTTAGAAAAAAAAATCACCTTAAGGCACAGTTTAACTTCTTAATAACACTAAAGAACACATTTCACATGCAACACACATTAACATTTTTAATAAAGATCTTTCCAAAAGCCTCAATCGAATGGCCAAACTCACTAATCTGAAGAACTTTAACAGAAGACTATATGATATGATACTGATATTTGTTTATTAGTAGAACCTATGACTATATTCTAACAAGAAGCGCCTGTAGCTCAGTGAAGCGCCTGTAGCTCAGTGGATAGAGCGTCTGTTTCCTAAGCAGAAGGCCGTAGGTTCGACCCCTACCTGGCGCGACAAAGTTTAGTTTTTGTTTCATTGTATTTTTTTGTCTTACAAAGCCTTCTTGAAGTGAAGTGTATCATGTTTTATTTTCAATGATTTTTTTTGCATTTCTAATTGAAGATGGTAATAGTAATTAGTTATCTTTAATTATGTAAACTTGTTTCACAAGCAAGAGAAACAGAAACAACAAAACAACAGTTACACAGAAGAAGCACAGAAGAAGCGAATACATTACAAACACAAACACGAGCAAATCCACACAGAGAAAGGAAATAAAAGTACAAAAAGCAACAGAGATCTATCTGCTCAACGACCAAGTTGAGCACTTGAAAACGTTGCAGTCGCAGCTCCACCAGAGCTCACCGATGTTCCAGTACTCGGATGATAACTAGCAACAGGCATTTTACTCGGAAGATGAGGCAACGGCGCTTCAAAACTCAACACTTGAATCGCTTGTTTTATCGAAGGCCTCGAGTTCCTATCAGGATGAGCACACCATAACCCCACAACCATAAGACACTCCGCTTGCTTCTCATCAAAACCATCAACCCCAAGCTTCTCATCAACAACCGTAACCACTTCTCCTTTCCCATACAAGTCCCACACTCTCTCCACAAGGCTCGTTTCAGGCTCCACTCTCCCTTGCCTCGGATCAACAGACTTTCTCCCCGTCACGATCTCCAACGTAACGACTCCAAAGCTATAAACGTCAGACTCTTTGCTCGCCCTTCCCGTGCTTATATACTCAGGAGCCATGTAACCGAACGTTCCCGCCAACCCTGTCGTCTGCGGCCCCAGCTCGTGGTCCATCAACCTAGCCAACCCGAAATCACCAAGCTTAGCGTTGAAGTTGGAGTCAAGCATCACGTTACTCGCCTTGATGTCTCTGTGGACAACGCACTGCTCCCACTCCTCGTGGAGATAAAGCAGAGCAGAGGCCATACCGAGAGTCACCTTGCACCTCACAGGCCAAGCGAGATGCGGCTTTTTACCGAATAGGTGAGCGTCTAAGCTACCGTTTGGCATGAACTCGTATACCATAAGAAACTCGTCTTTCTCGTGACACCAACCGATGAGCTGCACTAGGTTTCGATGTCTCAGGCTGCTGATTACCTTCACCTCCGTTATGAACTCTCTCTTCCCCTGTTTAGACCCGCCCGCAAACTTCTTGACCGCGACCATCATGTCTAATTCGTTTAAGTAGCCTTTGTAAACCGCTCCGAACCCTCCTTCACCTAGCTTCCTGTCGTCAGAGAAGTTGTTAGCAGCTGATGAAAGATCTTTGTAAGTAAACTTTCTCGGTCCTGCTCCTCTTTCGAGATCTTCGTTTATCGATGTCAAGTTCTCTGTCTCCTTCTTACGCTGCTTCCTTTTCAAGAAGACAATGAGCGAGATGATGAAAAAAGTCAGCAAGACAAAACCAGAAACCGAAACACCAACGATCAACCCTCTCCTGTCTTTTTCAATTTTCTTTACATCTCTTAGCTCGAGGCTCGAGCTGTACTCCCACGACAGAAGTCTATTCCCTTCGGTGGACCCACCAGACGTCGCGGAGAACCCAACAGTGACTTCTGACGGCAGCACCTTCGAAAGATCGATGACGTAAGAAAGGCTCGAGTTCTCCTTAGGATCAGAAGTCGTGTCGTATCTCCAAGAGACGCTCAAGTTTCTTCTAACCGAATCATAGGTGATCACCACACGGCCTATGTCTCTGCTATGCGAGGAAGCGTTCCAAGAAGTGACGCTGGAGGAGACGAGAGAGTTGTTGTTGATCCCCACGTGAGAGGTCATGTCGAGAGGATCCCAGTTCTGGTTGGTATACGTGTCGAACTCGACGTGGACGAGGGGGTAAGAAGAGGAGATGACGTTGGTTTCGTTGAACAGGCCCAAGAAACCACCGGCCGAGTTGGGAGGCATTTCTATTCCGGGTGGAGCTAGGAAGAAAGCGAAGCCGTGACCGTAGTTACCGAAGGCAACGCCACGAGTGTCGATCCTGAAGGAGAAGCTGGTGGTGAAATCCGAAGGCTGGCCGGTCTCGGGGTCCCATAGAGGTATCTTCTTGCCGTAAGTAGCCCAGCCGGAACGGCAAGTGTAGTCGATGTTGGTGAGCTCAACGGCGCCGTTTGCTCTTGCGTCTCCTTGGTAGACTACTTCGGAAATATCTGAACCGAAACGAGGTATGTTGAAGTGAATGGTACAGACAAAAGGGAGAAACAAAACAGAGGAGAAAAAGAAGATTGAGTTGGTCATTTTGCTATTAACACAAGAGAGACCAAGATGGTGCTATTGATATGTATACTTCACAGCAAGTCAACGACTAAACCGCAAGAAGAAGAAGAAGAATGATTGCTACTGATCAGCCTGATCTCAATCCTTCACAGGGAGAAACAAAGTTATAAACAATCATCAAGTCATAATAACAATAGTTGACCTCAAGAGTAAACAAATCAAAATCCAAATTGAATATTCTAATGAATATGACATGGAAGGATTATTAAAATGTGGAAGACATGTTTAGTGATCATCGTAGATTGTAAATATGACATGTTAAGATAATTACCAGGCAAATCAAAGAGAGAACATCATTTTTTTCAGGCAGAGTGACTTCAAAAATAAGGTTTACCAGCAGAATCACAAGGAAAAAAGGAACATTAACGCTGACCTTTTCCACAGAGCTAGTTTATGCACAGCACAACCACCATGATGGTCACCAACAACACAGGCGGTTCATCTGTAAACATAGGAACATGTCTATGCACATAGAAAGTAAAAAGTCTAACACTTTGAGAATAAAGTAAACTGTACGGATGAATATTTATGAAGAACAAATGGATTGAAAACAACTTCCATCAAGTCAATGACAAAAACCTAGGATTAGAAAAATAAGCTCATCTGAGGAGCCAGCTCAACCTCAGCATAAAACTACTTAGCACCAACCTCAAAACCGTAGGTTTTTCTTTGTTTTGTCAACTAATTCTCTCTGCTACCACTACAAAGAAAGAATGTGATAAAGAATTCTATAAGAAAGCAAAAGAATTGACCTTAAGAATAAACAAATGGTTATCAGAACTGAAACATAAAGTCTTCTTATCCTACGTGCAAAGAATAACCCATATACCCAAAAAACATTATCTTTGAGAGTGATGTAATCATGTGAACATGGACCATGCAGTTCAGAAAACAACTTATCAGTTATCCATCACGTATCAACAAAAAGATCATTTCATCGAACACCTGGTGGGCACGTTCGTAAAATATCATAACGATATATTTCTCAAAATTACCCATTACCATTAACGATCTGTGAAACAAATCTTGGGCCTCTCTCTTAACGCAAAGCCCAAGTTTTTATTTATTCTCATTTTGGCCCCTCAACTTTCCTTGAATCATATGATCGCCCCATCAGCTTAGCTTAGCTTTAGCTTCCTTTACGTTCTGTCCGTCTCTCAGATCCAACCTCCACTGCCTCCAACTCTCATTCTCCTTCAATGGCTTCTGAAGACTCTCTCTCCTCAAATCCTCTGTTACAGAGCTTTGAGTTCCCTCCCTTCGACGTCGTTGACGCTCACCATGTCAGGCCCGGGATCCGTGCTCTGTTGCAGCAGCTCGTACGATTCTCTCTCTCGTATCGAACGTTTTCGAGTGTTTATCTTAATCCTTTACAGATCGACTTCGATGATTGGCTAATTGTTGCATCTGTTGACGAATGTGAAGAAATACGATCGTGATGTTTTGGTGTTGTTTTTTTTCTTTCTTCCAGGAATCTGAATTGGAGCAGCTAGAGAAAACCGTGGAGCCTTCATGGCCGAAACTAGTGGAGCCGTTGGAGAAGATTATTGATCGGTTAACTGTTGTTTGGGGAATGATCAATCACCTTAAGGCTGTCAAGGACACACCTGAGCTTCGTGCTGCCATTGAAGAAGTTCAGGTTGATTATAATAAGTCTTTCCGTGATCATGAATGGTTTGATTCAAATTATGTACTCTGGTGTAAAGCTATTATGAATTGATGTCTTGCTATTAAACTTTGTCATCAATGCTAAAATGATATTCTTGCAGTCAAAACCAGTGTGTGAAGGTCTAAGCTCGTTTTCTAGAGTGTAATATATTTTCTATTTAGTAGATTTTTTTGGATTCAGAGAAATGGAGTTTTTAGTTTTTGTTAGTAGAAATGATATTCCTAGAGTGTAATATATTTCTATTTAGTAAACTATATTGATTCAGACAAAAGGGAGTTTTCAGTTTTTGTTTGTTTGTTCAGTGGATTAGGATTTGATTTTCTTGGTTTTCTAAATCATGCTTTCATCTACAGCCAGAGAAAGTGAAGTTCCAGCTCAGGTTGGGGCAGAGCAAACCCATTTACAATGCTTTTAAGTCTATTCGAGAATCTCCAGACTGGAATGCACTGATCGAAGCTCGTCAACGATTAGTAGAAGGCAAGTAACTACGAGATTGGCATAAGAAAGAACACTGTTTAGAGATATGTGCTAACTATGGTATTCGTGTGTTTTCAGCACAAATAAAGGAGGCGGTTCTCAGTGGTATTGCTCTTGAAGATGACAAAAGAGAAGAATTTAACAAAATTGAACAGGTTTGTCTGAAACTCTTGACAAATAAATGACAGCTTATTTTAGTTAATGGATTTAGGTTTGTCATGGCTCCACGTCCACAAGCATGGCTTAGTAATGTCAACTATTGCTTTCCACTATAGGAACTGGAAAAACTTTCCCATAAGTTCTCTGAGAATGTTTTGGACGCTACAAAGAAGTTTGAAAAGTTGATAACAGACAAGAAAGAAATCGATGGGTTGCCACCGTCTGCACTTGGGCTATTCGCGCAAGCAGCTGTTTCCAAGGTATGGACAATATCCGAAATATAAACTTTCATGTATGCAGCTTTACATTTTTCTTTCAGTTGCTGATGTGTCTTGATATATAACACAAGGGCCACGAAAATGCAACTGCTGACGCTGGACCATGGCTCATCACACTGGATGCTCCTAGTTATCTCCCCGTCATGCAACATGCGAAAAATCGTGCTCTGCGTGAGGAGGTTTATCGTGCTTACTTGTCTCGTGCCTCTTCGGGTGATTTAGATAATACTGCTATTATCGACCAAATCTTGAATCTCCGATTGGAAAAGGCTAAGCTTCTTGGTTACAGCAATTACGCTGAGGTATAGTCATCTCACTAAGTCAAGCTACTCTTCTTTACTGTTGGACGTAATTTTAATGTGACTCTCCTAGTCCAGGTAAGCATGGCCACGAAAATGGCTACTGTAGAGAAAGCAGATGAGCTGTTAGAAAAGCTTCGCAGTGCTTCTTGGGCTCCGGCTGTTCAAGGTAACTGCTAGTGAAGTAGGCTATTGTTGCATTATCTGTCCAATAAAGCATGTAGTGGTGGCCGTGAAAGCGTTTTTGCATCGGCTTATCAAAACAAAAGTTAATTAATTTTACATGCGTTGTGGACATAGACATAGAAGACCTTAAGAGTTTTGCAAAGAACCAAGGTGCTGCAGAAGCTGACAGTTTGACTCACTGGGACATCACTTTCTGGAGTGAGAGGCTCCGTGAATCGAAATACGATATTAATGAGGTTCTTGTCCTTATTCTTTAATTTGCGATACAACTATATTGTTTTGAAACTCTTGACGCTTATCAGTCACTGCTTGTATCTCTTGTAGGAAGAACTGCGACCCTACTTTTCATTGCCAAAGGTTATGGATGGGCTTTTCGGTCTAGCTAAGACCCTTTTTGGAATTGATGTGGCGCCGGCGGATGGTATAGCTCCGGTATAGTCTGGAGTCTAATCTGCTGTGCTTCTCCTTATGTCCATCATTTTATTATCTTTGTTAACATGTTATATATCATTGCCATGAAGGTCTGGAACAGTGACGTTAGGTTCTACTGCATCAAAGATACTTCTGGAAATCCCACTGCTTACTTCTACTTTGATCCATACTCTCGTCCTTCAGAAAAAAGAGACGGTGCTTGGATGGATGAAGTTTTTTCCCGTAGCCGAGTCATGGCCCAGAAGGGTTCCTCTGTTCGGCTACCTGTTGCTCAAATGGTCTGCAACCAAACTCCACCGGTTGGTGACAAGCCAAGCCTTATGACATTCCGTGAGGTAAATAAAGCTTATATGGAAAGAGTTCACACTATCAACTATGACGTTTATACCGAGTATGGTTTGGTAGTTAGTAACACACTATGAGTAACCATGCCATTAGTTTGTCATGAACTAAAAGGTTATGTCTGTAATCTTGAATAATCTTACTTTTCATTAATGTGGAAGCATGACATGAATCTTGATAATCTTACTCTTGTGTGCATGGTCAAGGACTCACTGTCTTCGTTCTTACTCTGATTTACAGGTAGAGACTGTGTTCCATGAATTTGGCCATGCCCTCCAGCATATGCTTACGAAAGAGGATGAGGGGCTAGTTGCTGGTATCAGAAATATCGAGTGGGATGCAGTTGAATTACCTTCACAGTTTATGGAGAACTGGTGCTACCACAGGTACTTGGATTCAACCACCTTGTCGATTTTAATATACAAATTTGTGACTTCAGTACTGCGTAGAGGGGGTTCTTACTAGTAAATTTGTAATGAAACATTATATGGATGTGGTTTCAGGGAGACCTTAATGAGCATTGCTAAGCATTACCAAACAGGAGAAACTCTTCCTGAGAATGTGTACAAGAAGCTCCTGGCTGCAAGAACATTCCGTGCAGGGTCCCTTAGTCTTCGTCAGGTTAGTACATCATATCAAATAGCTGATGTTCATATGTATAACCGGGATCTGTAGAAACAGATTTCAATAAGTATAACTCTTGTTTTGTTCCAGTTGAAGTTTGCTACAGTTGATCTGGAGCTGCACACAAAGTATGTGCCAGGTGGGACAGAGTCTATTTACGATGTTGATCAAAGGGTGTCCATGAAAACACAAGTCATCCCTCCTCTTCCTGAGGATAGATTCCTCTGTAGCTTCAGCCATATATTTGCAGGTAAAAACCCTGTAAAATTACCCTTAAACGGCAGCCATGCACAAGACGTTCTGTAGTTTCTTACACTCATTCACGTTTTCATTTTTTTGTCAGGCGGTTATGCAGCTGGATATTATAGTTACAAGGTATTACATATATTCTGTTGCTTCTGTATAATTCAAGAGTACAAAAGATCTCTTTGAATAATGCTAATCAAAATTCTAAATACACTTTTGTGGAAAACGTGCAGTGGGCGGAGGTTTTGTCTGCGGATGCGTTTTCAGCTTTTGAAGATGCTGGATTAGATGACATCAAGGTATATACGCTTATTGCAAAACAAATCATATGAACCTTCAATTTGTTTTTCCAGATTTTGTGAACATCTCTTTGTGTTGCAAACACACAGGCCGTTAAAGAGACAGGACAGAGATTCAGAAACACCATACTTGCTCTTGGAGGAGGAAAAGCGCCTCTACAAGTAAAATCTCCTCGCTGCATTTAGGTTCTACTTGTGTATATCGATAGATTCAAAGCCGTTTGCTCTAAATTTGTGCTGTTGTTATATTGAGCAGGTGTTTGTGGAGTTCAGAGGACGAGAACCTTCCCCAGAGCCTCTTCTCAGACACAACGGACTCTTGGTTGCTTCTGCTTGAAACTTTATGTATTCTCTTTATAACTGATCTCGTCTCTCCTCCAAAACGTTTTCCTTAAATTGAGAGTCATCATCCTCGTACTTTGCTGTGCAGATTATTAATGGACTTTATTCTGCGTTACCCTACAACCTCCATCAAAAATTCTATTATGCCCCACTTTAAAAATGAATTTCTTTTCTATTTTATTTTAATTCGAAAACAAGGCCAAATACTATCTTATCCTTAATGTATTAGAGTATTTACAAACCCAAACTAAATCTGACCATCCACCCAAATTGATAAAGAGTTGAAAAATATTATCTCTTCTAGGAGGCACAACAAGCATTTCTGTTCGCTTATGGCTCTAATGGCTGAGATAAACTTGCTCTCGTAGCTTTTGGTGATCGATCTTGTTTTTTCTTTCTTTTTGTCAAGATGGCTCAAACATTATATTTGTTTGTAAAATCTTCTTTCGTCTATATGATATTTACAATTTAGCAAAAATCCAAGCATTGTATTGCAGTCTCTAACCAACGACTAAATAAAATAAAAAAAACGTTTGGACCCAACGACCAAAAAAGTCTTAAGAGAATCAAGTTCAGGCCCAAAAGGCTCTAAGTATTGTAGATAAAAAAGTCTTCAGAGAATCAAGTTCAGGCCCAAATCGTTTTGACCTAATGATCTCCTTCCTTGTGTTCTTTAAATAGCTGCGTCCAACTTTGCTACCCTATTCATGTTCTAAAAGTATCGTTCGAGCAACCATTTCATTCAATCTATGTTTGGTAGATCTCTGTTTTAACTTTTTGGTTATTTTCGTATGATTTGTTTTCTATATTTTCTTACTGTGTTTTGATTGAAACTGGGACTGGAGTTTGACTCTTTAGCTTAATATCGATGCTTTAGTGATGAATGCAGCGCCCTATATAAATAAGACCACAATCTAAGATCTGTTTCAGTTTCTGTCTCGATATCGTCTATTAATATTGGGCACCTGAGATAGATCTAACATTAGCTTCATCTTGTTTTGTTTGTTGTATTTGATTTGATTATATGTGATTATGATTAATTATATGGAGCGGTGATTCAGGCAGCCTACTTGTCAAAAGAAAAACAATGACATGAGAGGTGTTTAACTGCTCCTAGATAAAACTATGCTTCTGCTCTTCAGACTTGCTGAGATTTTATTGTCTTTGAAGCTGGTCTAGTAGTCTTAAGCACATTCTTTTGCTCTCCAATCATATTATAGTCCCCAAGTCATAAATGTTTATTCGGTCGGATTCGAAATGGTTTTGTTAGAATGGTTAAGTCATAATATTTTTATATAATTATCCTAAACAAAGGAAAAATCATAAAATCAAGATAAATACAGTTTAGAAAAAACGATACAGATAGCTATCACCAACAAAACGTTACTCGCATTTGTTTTTACTATCCTTTTTTGTCACATCTCATGTTCATTGTGGTACATCTGCTAGCCTTCCTACTCATTGTGCTACATCTCCTAGCCCATTTGGTATTAATATACCCCTTCTTGTTAATTATGTATATGATTTATCGTCTTTAATTGTATGAATCCATATATAACATCAATGATTTTAGCCATTATATATAGATGATGAAATAGATAGCGCTGTTGAATGCGTCCCCATACATACCGTGTGAAGAACACTGGAAGTCAATGGTGAGTCTCTGCAATAATCTCTGTACAAAAGGTAATCAAGATCATTCATATGGCATATGTAGAGAGAGAAGATGTTGTTGTTGGTAAGCATGCATGAAAGATGAAAAATTTGATTACATGTATTGGTATCTGCTTAAAATAATAAACATAATTAATCTTCATAAGGCTTTAAAAATCGATGCAAAAGATTAAGATTATAAAGAAAATGATAACATGTTCGAAGTCAAATTGTCAACAATGATGTCACCAGTTCCATAAATACCACAAGAGCAATCTGATGATTCAGAAACATGGATGACAGTCTACTGGTCACATAACAGTAGCTTGCTTGATTCCTCACGGCACGATACTTATAGAGCCTCCATATGAAACCGAGGGTGTCAAGCGCCCATCGCTTAACGAATAAAAAATATATAAATGGGCCTTAAGTTAAATAATATATAAGGGGGCCTTAAGTTAATATAGTTTATTTTTGTCACACATGACGCGAGCCTAAATATCAAATTAGAATACATGTATATATATTTCTTCCACGAAGCATCACGTAAAGAAAACGCACTGAGAAACCATATTATATGCAAGATTCAACGTTAAACTTTTCTAGTCACCATTTAATTATTCCCAATAATGCATCCCCAGCCCAGCGGATCAATTATTTATAGTTTACTGATGTTCTAGTTTCCATCCAACACATTTTAAAGCTTTATAATTCGCATAGAAAATCAATATGCATGTTAATTTCGTATATAAACAACTAATTAAAGATTTGGAGATCGGGAATATATACAAAAAAAACACGCATATTGATTTTCTATGCGAGTTAAACAAAACAACACGCATATTGATCTCCAAATATTTAATACTCGCCTTACTAATTCAACAAATACAGAGTCCCACATACCAATACTCACACCCCCATGTCCGTGTGACTTATGGCTATAAATAGAGAGCCCCCATATACAATCTCTCTCACAAACTTACACCAAAGCAATCGCTCCCTTATTTCTCTCTCTCTCTCTGAGACCATGTCAGGTGTTTGGGTGTTCAAAAACGGAGTCGTACGTCTAGTAGAGAACCCAAACAATTCCGTAGGCGGCCAGCTCAACACGAGGAAGGTTTTGGTTTACTTGCCGACCGGTGAAGTAGTCTCTTCTCACTCAGCACTCGAACAGAACCTATTGAGCCTTGGGTGGGAGAGATACAACGATGGAGAGGAAGATCAACTCAAGTACCACAAACCCTCCGTCGACCACCTCATCTCTTTACCTAAAGACTTCTCCAAGTTAAGATCCATGCACATGTACGACATCGTCATCAAAAACCGTGATTCCTTCAGCGTCCGTGATGTCTAGTTTGTGTTTGTTTAGTCTGTTCCATCCAATAAATTACAGACAGGGCTATCTGCAGTAATCATGACTTCGTTTTTTTTCCAGTATGCCTCATCACTTTTGTCTCCAAGTTTATTGCATGTGTTTGCTTCTATCTTCATCATCGTTGTGAGGCTTGTGTTTATTTGCCTTTTGTGCCTTTTGTAATTGTGTTGATCGATGTAATAAAGGTGTGTTTCTTTGGGTTTAAGCGATATATGTTCAAAAAATGTAAACAAAAAACATAACTGAAAATATTTTCTTAGAGTGTTATATATACTCTTCTCAATAATTATCAGTGAAAATACAATTTTATAACTATTTAATCGAGTTTCATATTTTTATTTTTTTGTATAATAATGAAATGGATAATATTATATTAATTTTCTTTGTTCATATAGTATATTATGTCATCATGTTAGGCATGTAGAATTTCCAAAACAGTTTTGGTAAAATAAAATAAATTAAGAAGGATAAGAACCATATGAACACGTTGGATCCATATAAATTAAGAAGGATAAGAACCATATGAACACGTTGGATCCATATAAATTACGAAGGATAAGAACCATCTGAGCAAGTGAGTCTTTAAATAACAAATTAATTTTAAATTACTTTGTGTATGCAACGGTCCAGAAACACATTGTTAACTGTTTTCATCTTGAAACTATATATAAAAAGGCAGTTGGCGTTGTGTTACCAGTTCCAGGCGAAGAAGTTGGAAGAAACAAACGATGCCTCATAAAGGTTTCTCCAATCTCGATGACCATGATGATGGTATGGATGATGATGCTTATGATGGATCAGCAAGGGTTATGGCTAGGGCTGGTCTTGAAATTTTGGAGAGAATTTATGGCAATGTCTATGTAATTTTTTTTTTTTACAAATTTGGAGATCTAAACAATTTTTTTGGGGCTTATATCTACGTAATTTTTTTCTAAAATTTTCCGAAGTATGTTGCAAATGTTTCACTACGCATGGCTCAGGCCGGCTCTGGTCATGGCGATGTCCAAATAAACGATGCTTATTTTGAGTACTTCAAGCTTAACGACGATTGTATTATCCGTTTGGGACACTCGACTAGTCCACGCGAGATTTGAGGCCTGCATGATACCAAGGGTTTCAATTCAAGCCCATCGCTTAACAAACATATAAATTGGTCTTAAGTTATAGTATAGTTTATTTATTTTTGCTACACATGACACGAGCCAAAATAGCAAAATAGAAAGACAAAAGGACAACGTTTATGTCCGAAGGAGGCATGAAAAGACAACGTCAAACTTTTTCTTATCACCGTTTAACTATTCCCGAACAATGCATTTCCAGCCCACCAGATCAATTATTTATAGTTTAGTGAGATTCATGTTTCCATCCAAAACATTTTAAAGCTTTATATGCGTGTTCTTTTTGCATAAATTCCCAAATTCAAGATCTTTAATTAGTTCTAATTCCGTATTAAACAACTATATGGACATCTTTCCACTCATTTGCCCGCCCATGTATCTTTGTCTTTTAGCTCTGGCTTCTACGCGTGTTATAAGAAACAAGTTTTATCAAATAACTTCTAAGTAAATGCGTGTTTAAAAAAAAAACGTACAAGTAAATGCACATTTTATGTCTCTTTTCTGACCAATTGATCAAAATAGACTTCGATATCATGAAGGATTATAAATTTATGGAACTTCCATAAATCAAGCGTCGAATCTACGAGCCATCTATCCATATGTAAATATAGGATTGGAGCCAAAGCTGAGCAAGATAGTTGTGTGTCTAGTTATGCTTTTTATTGTCTGTGATTTGTTTGCCATTGACTCGTTGGTATACTTAAAATGTTCTTTTCTTATATTAAATCTTACAATTTAAATCGTGCATTTAAACCCTTTCTCAAAAAAAAAAAAAAAATTGTGCATTTACTTAGAAAATAACCTAAAGGCGATAATCTACTATTTCACATAAAAACGTTTACATAGAATTAGGGTTCTTTGATATATACTCCATAGTCCGGTATACAGTAAACATAAATATGGCACTAATTTGTAAAAACAATCTGTAATAAAAACGAGGAAATAAAAATTAAAATAATAATCATTAGCAAATAGTAATAACAAGATTAGAGTGCGAAACGTGAAATGATCGTCTCATGCTTGAAGAGCTAGCGAGCATACAAACGATTTCTAATGAAAAGCTTCTGTATATTGATTATGTATGCGATTTCCGTTCAAACTAATCTATACGCGGTTGCATCACTGCATCAGTAGGTAAAACGCCCATACGTAAAGAAGTTTGTTCGAACTTGTCGTGAGCTGTCGGTGTGCTGTATTAATTCCATTTTTGTCGAAATGAAACGAGTTCATTGAACGAGACGTTAACAAGAGTACATATTCGGATTTACTACATACATGTAATAAGATACGGATTTTTCTTTAATTTAGGAAAATGATGTTTTAAATAAAATAAAATGCATGATTCGGTTAGTGACGTACGATGTTCTCGTGCATGCACTCATGAAATCAGAAACTGGCTGGCCTTTTTGCAAAAAAAAAAAGAAGAACTTGGCTGGCCAGGAATTTTTTTTTTTTTGGGTGAATAACCACTACGTCGACTAGCCTCAGATAACATCATAACAATTGTTGTTATTATAACGAAAGTATTTTTTTGAGCAGATAGAGAATAGTCTTGCAGACAATTAAGTACCATTAGGGCTCCATTCCATAAGTTTTTCATCATTCTATGCTGATTTGCTACTTTAAAAGCTGAGTAAAAGATGGTTAAAAATAAGCGGTAAAGATAAGGAATTGATATGCAAGCATTGCCAGGTCGGATCCGCACCCATCATTTACGTGAGAAACCAGATAAATTATCAACTCACAGCTTACTAACAGGCATCTTTAGTATTCATTCTAATGAAAAAAAGATAGGTGTAAAGAAATATTATTGATATCGAATATTAAAAATATATAATTTATAGATATAACTGAACTACCGAAGGAGAAGAATTGAGGTAATGGTTAGAGACAGACTTTACCCTACACTCTCTTTCTAATACTATATAATTTAAATGTGTCAGCTTTCTAGAATTCTAGGTTCTCCCCAATCCTCCATTGTCATTTTTAAATTTAGGTCACTGTCGAGAATATAAACCAAATAAACAAGTGACTTTAGAAATGATTTCTCTAATGTTTTAACAGCGATATGTCTCGTTTAAAGCAGTGATTATGCGTTTCGATTAATCATCTAATTCTTTTTGGTCTTCCAGTTATTCGATATTCTCTTAAAAGATATTGATTTATCTAATATACTTTAACATAAAATGATAATATTTTCCTTCATCTTTGTTCTTGGTAAAAATATTCTTCATCTTGTAATCTTTATTATATAAATCTACGATCAAAAGTAACTTTTACTATGTCAGAAAAAAATAGTATAATGATCGAGGAGTTCTATCTTCGTTCTTCTTTTTCCTTGTCTCATAACCAAAGGAATGTACATATAAACGAAAAGGTAGATTCATTTAGATTTTATCAACACATACTCACCTCATGTCCGTGTGCTTATGGCTATAAATAGATAGCCCCACAAACTATATCTCTCACAGAAATTACTAATTTACACTAAAGCAATCACTCCCTCACTTAAACAAATTTAAACTAATTTTGTGAGAACATGTCAGGTGTTTGGGTGTTCAACAACGGAGTGATACGTCTAGTGGAGAACCCAAGCCCGTCCGGTGGAGTGACGCACGGCCGGAGGAATGTTTTGGTTTACTTGCCGACCGGTGAAGTAGTCTCTTCTTACTCTTCACTAGAACAGATCCTAATGAGCCTTGGCTGGGAGAGATACTTCAATGGAGACTCGGATCTCATCCAGTACCATAAACGCTCCTCCATCGACCTCATCTCCTTACCGAGAGACTTCTCCAAGTTCAACTCCGTTTACATGTACGACATCGTCATCAAGAACCCTAATTCCTTCCACGTCCGTGATTTCCACTGAATAATACCACGGAACCAACAGGTTTAGTTTGTGTTTGTTTTGTTCTAACCAATAAATTCCAGACAGAACTATGTGAGTTACGTACAGGTTAAAGAGATGATGTGTGCAGCTGTCTGAAAACAAATCGATGGCTACTTTGTTTGTATTTATTTGTTAATATGTGCTTTTTTTGTTGGGACTGCTTTTGATTATTTCTCCAAGTTTGTTGCATGTGCATGCGACTGTATATCTTCTTTATCTTTGTGAGGCTTGTGTCGACGTTTAAGAGTAGTGTGCCAAAAGGTGGCACATTATTTTTGTAGCCGTCGTTTATTAGCTAGCTTGTTGTACATTTTGTAATCGTGTCATCTATAATTATGGTGTGTTTCTTTTGGGTTTAAGCTATAATATGACTTCTTTTTTTTGTCCAAAACTGTGAGTTAACGTAAAAGAAAAACATCAACTGATGACGATAGAATGTTATCCTCCGATCACTATAAATTTTATTAATGAAAAGATAAAATATAACGCCCACGTCCACTTTTTAAAAAAAAAAATATATATGTCACAAATTCTTCCACTAAATGGAATTTCCTTTTTTCTTCTTTAAAAAAAAATTGGAATTTCTTTTGGACAAATAACCAAAAAGACAATTGTATTCTTGTCGCATACATAACCAAATTAATTTTACTGAGCATATCTAAATACATTACTATATATAAAGAAATCATGATTTTACATAAGTTTTCAAAAATATTTGCGCTTCAAAACAAGGCAATGGCAGAATCAGATTGACAAGATTTGTGATTGTTTTTTTTTCTCCGGGTCCTGAAAATAACAGAGAGGTTGTTGGTCAAGAGACAATCAGGCCCATTGAAAGCCCAAATCAATTCCGACATCTACCAAATAGTAAACCGGATCCCGAATCCGGATCCTTCCTCGTCGGCTCCATCGCCTGTTAAGCAATTTGCAGACGGAGTCGCTGGAAAACAAAACGATGCCTCGTAAAGGATTCTCCAATTTCGATGACTACGATGATGGTTTCGACGATGACGATGCGTATGATTATGACTATGATGATGATGGTGATGATGATGAACATGGTAAACATCTTCGCATTCCCTTCTCGTGAGTCTGTTGTTTCTGTGGTTTAATTTCTCTATTTTTGATGAAACTTTCAGAAGCTGCTGAACAAAAGGAAGTAGAAGTAATTGATCACCAAGGGATTTGGAGATGTGGAATCTGTACATATGACAATGATGAGAGGATGCTTGTGTGTGATATCTGCGGTGTTATTCGTCATCCAGTGGCTGGTGGTGGAAACCAAACTGTCAATAACATCACAGGTACTTTCTCTTGTATCCTCAAACTCTTATATGAGTGAAGACTTTGGTGTTTGTATTAGTCAGAGTAGATAGTTGTTGTTACTACAGTGGCTCTTTGCATCTTGCATAGGATACATGAGCTATTGTTATATGTTTGATAAAAGTAGTAATTTTGTTATCTCTAGGTGTTTGGTTATAGAATAGATGCGTGTGTGTTTTTGCAGTTGTGGCAGAATCAAAGGTATTCAGATTCTTCTTATTGCTTCCTCGCTGGAATTGGACGTATTTGTTATATTTTGAGAATCTCAGGTGATGCTAGTGACACTGAAGTTTTAGTACCAGTCTAATAAGGATTTTCCTTTGCGTCTGCTTTTATTTTATTTCAATAGGGTTCTGTTTCTACTTAATTCCTTGTTGGCTTTGATGTTTATCTTTTCTTATAAATTGGGATGAATACCGATTGTGACAATCATTCAACATTTTAGAGGGAAGAGAAGTTGATTCTCTCTTTGGGAGTTCTACTTTGGTTTTATATTTTCCTCTAGTTGATTTTCCATTGGTGGTTGAAGACTTGAAGTGCGTTTCAACTCTTGCAGCTAGCATGAAGCAGAAAGAGAAGCAGGTTAGCTCAGAACAGAATCCTTTAAAGAAAGGTGGACATAGATCAGAAACTAGCTCTCAAAGTAGACACGCTACTGTTAGCAGTGTTGGTGGCATAAAATCTGGCAAAAGTTTGCCAAAAGCAAAAGCAGATACGTCTGGCGAGACAAAACTTTCGTCAAAAAACATGGAGGCGTCAGAGAGTCTTACTGATACTATGAACAAGATGTCTTTGTCTGGGGAAACAGAAGTCTCCAGAAATGTTAAAACTAGAAGCGGAAGATCAAAATCAAACCATAAGCCAGAGGAGTGGATGCTTCTTGATAAAGAATCAGATACACTAAGTCAACTTAATCTTGCCATCGTGAGTTTCTTGACTCTTTACTGATTTTTTTCCCCCATGCGGATTACTGATGTTTGCTATCTGATTGTAGGTTGGACATGTTGATTCCGGTAAATCAACACTTTCAGGTAGACTACTGCATCTATTGGGAAGAATATCTCAAAAGCAAATGCACAAGTTTGAGAAAGAAGCAAAGTTGCAGGTAACTTCTTGTTATCTTTTGCATAACTCATCAACCCTGCTCTGTTGGTTTGACGTTGTGTTTCTGATCCGTTCAGGGCAAAGGGTCCTTTGCATATGCCTGGGCATTGGATGAGAGTGCTGAAGAGAGGGAACGTGGAATAACAATGACAGTGGCAGTTGCTTATTTCAATACCAAAAGACATCATGTTGTCTTGCTAGACTCTCCTGGACACAAAGATTTTGTTCCGAACATGATAGCAGGAGCAACACAAGCAGATGCGGCGATTCTCGTCATAGATGCATCTATTGGTGCGTTTGAAGCTGGTTTTGATAATTTGAAAGGCCAGACAAGGGAGCATGCACGTGTTCTTAGAGGCTTTGGCGTGGAGCAAGTCATAGTTGCAGTCAACAAAATGGACATTGTTGGGTATTCCAGGGAGAGGTTTGATTTGATTAAGCAGCATGTTGGATCATTTCTGCAGTCCTGCCGCTTTAAAGAGTCGTCTCTGACATGGATTCCATTAAGTGCCATTGAAAACCAAAACTTGGTTTCTGCTACCTCTGAAAGCCGCCTATCCTCATGGTATGCTCTTGTTTCCCTTTCCTATACCTCTTCCTTGCATTTCTTGTCCTGTTAGTGGGTGAATTACTTAGCATATACGAAACAGGACATGCCATGGTTATAGTTTTGCTGACTCACAGGTATCAAGGTCCATGTTTATTGGATGCAATTGACTCTGTCAACTCTCCTGATAGAGACGTATCAAAGCCTCTGCTCATGCCTATATGTGACGTTGTAAGATCAACTTCACAAGGGCAGGTATCTGCATGTGGCAAACTTGAAGCTGGAGCTGTTCGGTCAGGATCCAAGGTACAGAACTACTACTTTATGTACAAGTTATGTTTGGGTGTTCTGGAAGGTTTTAAATTCTCTTTGTTGTCATTAGCTTTAAATCGAAATACTTTCTTATGGATGTACCTTAGTATCTTGTTTAAGGTTTCAAATGAGACTGTTTCAACTAATGGCTTACGTTACTGGAACTTTCTGCTAGATAATGGTCATGCCATCGGGAGATCAAGGAACCGTGCGGTCTCTGGAGCGCGACTCTCAGACTTGCACCATTGCAAGAGCTGGAGATAACGTAGCGTTAACTTTGCAAGGGATCGACGCAAATCAAGTAATGGCAGGAGGTGTACTGTGCCATCCTGATTACCCGGTTTCAGTAGCAACTCATTTGGAATTGATGGTGCTCGTCTTGGAAGGTGCAACACCGATCTTGCTCGGTTCTCAGGTAAGAAAAGAAGGCCTTCTCACTCATGCTCAATCTCTTTTATTTCTTCTAAAGTCTTCTGATAAATTCCAATTAAAAAATCGTATCTCATTTATAGTTGGAGTTTCATGTGCACCATGCAAAGGAAGCAGCAACAGTTGTGAAACTTGTGGCAATGCTTGATCCCAAAACAGGGGAGCCGACAAAGAAGTCTCCTCGTTGTCTAACTGCTAAACAGAGTGCAATGCTTGAGGTTTTTAATCTCGCTTGACTTTTTTTGTGTGTGAAACATTACAAAAGCTGCTACGATATGACAACGTTTTGCTGTAATAATCTGCAGGTTAGTCTTCAGTATCCAGTTTGTGTGGAGACATTTTCTGAAAGTAGAGCTCTTGGAAGAGTGTTCCTTAGATCATCAGGAAGAACAGTCGCAATGGGCAAAGTTACTCGGATCATCCAAGACTCATAAATATCCTCTATTGCTGTAAAATTTCGATTGTTCACTAGAAATTGAGTCGACTCAGGTTTTTGTCTGCAATACTTGGGAAATATCCTAAAATCTCTTTAATTTTATTTAATAATATTCAGTGTAATTTTATTTATCTCCGTTAAGCGAACATAATTGTAAAAATTATATAGAGGTTGAACATTATATTATTTCCCCAAGGTATTATTCAATGCAGAAAGAGACGAGAGTAATCACTTAAACTGCTATTCCTGTGACAATTCTATGGAGAAAGTAACATATCCGTAAAAAGCTAAAATATTTCAGGTTCAAAACAAAAATTGAGCTTTGTTACAAGTGTAAGAGGAGATTGTAACCTGATCTTTTTTTTTTTTTGAAACTATTGTAACCTGATCTTAGTTGCCTATTTTAACCCAATTGGGTCAAAAGAAAAAAAAAGGTTTTATGTGCAAAAGAAGCGAGAGAGAGCAAGATGATGTAGAGACGAGCACTTGGTGAAGAAGGAAGAATGTATCTGCATCATCTTGGAATCATCTCACAAAGCTAAAGTTGGATGTGGTGTTATTACTTATCATTGTAACGACTTCTCCTCTTCCGCAGAGGTTTTGCAAATAGGGCACCAATTCTTCATCCGCAGCCATTGTTGTACACAGCTCACATGGTACATATGTTCACATGGCATACTCCCTACTTCATCTCCATCAACATACTCTTCCTGCATACCATATATATAAAAATATATAACATTAACCTCTTCTTCTTTTCACTAAAACCCTTGCATTGTCCTATATCAGTTAAGATACTGAGTAAACTGGTGGATTAATTTGTAGTTTGGGGGTAAAAAGTAAGTAAATAAAAAGAGAAACCTGGCAAATACTGCACTTGATATCATCATCCTTATTCAGATAAATGGCACCAGTTTCATCTGTCTCCTGATAAATGCTTTTCTTGAGGCTTCTCGAGAGTGCTTCTTCGCTTAGAGCTGTACTCACTGTGCCCATTTCATCTCCCAAAGCAAGTAGTTCCTGAATTTTTTTGTGTTAACATGATTTTAAGCTAAAAATGGTGAATACTAGCCCAAGGGAGGTAGATGTAAGAAAAAAAAACATGCAAGACTGACCTCATATGACATGTTATCAATGTCAAGCCTCATATCACTATGCTGATCGTAGAATCTGATCATATCACTTGAGAATAGATTCGTCTCTAAAGAGGCCAGTTGCTGTGGGAAAAGAAGTAGAAACGTCAGAAAAGGACTCTATACTCTGACAAAACATGTTCATATCAAAAGACCAAGCTGCTAATTACCTCATACGTAAGCTCTTGATCATGTTCAATTCTTTCCAGGGCCAAAAGTATCTGCGACATTTCAAGGATAGTGTTATCATGACACACAGGAACATGCCAAAGCTTCTAATGAAATCAGACAACAAGGTGATGGGAACTACCTCTGCAATTCCATTCATGTTGTAGCGACTTAAACCATCCCCGTTCACTAAAGAGCGTGAAGGGTCAGCTTCTGAGGGGCTTCCAGGCATCATGCTACGTAACCGGCCGGTACCACTGTTCGGCCTACTGTAACTATTTGATGGACTAAATGTACGATTGGTTGGTGTTGCAGGATGAGGTGTTTGTCTAGAACTAGCAGGGGATGCAACAGCTCCAAGTCGTCCTGATCTACTAAAGTTACCAGATCTACTACTTGAAACAACACTATTATCTCTGAGAGGTGGTACTATACGATTCCTTCTCTTATCAGAAAGTGTGATGCCGTTTCCATGAGAAGAACTTTGAATCCTTCCTTTCATCACCGACACGCTACTCTCATTGCCTTTGCCAGAGGAGCTGCTCTCTCCATCAGAGTTTTTCTTTTTACTCGCACTGATTTTTGTTGCCGAGCTTGAGCTAGTTGGAAGAACATTAGACATAGAGTTGCACCTCAAGTTCCTTAATCCATTCCTGCTCAGACTACCTCTTACAGTGTGGTCACTACCAGAAGATGAAGAAGATGAAGAGACAGAGGAACCCATTAGAGAATTCCGAAAGCCCAAGTCAGATTTTTGATGGCTACTTCTGGTTGTTCCTCTACTTGAGCTTCCTGCCTTGGTCATTACCACTCCTTCAGAGACGGTGTTTTGAGACTGAATGCCTCTTTTAGTCTTTAGGCGTGGAAGGGTAAGCTCAGCTGCAGCTGGATCATCACGAACACTGCTCGTCTCCGAAGAATCTTTGTCCAAATTAGATAAAGGCTGTCTCCTGCCAGTACCTTTGGCTGGCTTTCTCAAGTATCCAAATCCACCCGAAGCTCGAGATGAGCTCCCAACAATTTCCTTTCCATTTGAGGAAGAACAAACCGGACCCACTTTTGTATTGTTGTTGTCCGTAGAGCTAATCCGGGTTCCCTTGGTGGAAGTAACCTTTGCACTACAACCAACTCGGCTGCAGAAAGAGACACTCTTCTCATCTTTCTTGTGCATATTCTCACGCAGTACAGGACCACTTGCTTTTCGTGGCACAACCATCCGGCCAACCAATCGTTTACCCGCGCATCCATCCATGATTCAAAGAAACCCTTTCCCTGCAGACAAAACAATATTCTTTTTGAGATACTTGATTTTTTTTTTTGGAACACTGAGATACTTGATTAAAAGTGCATTCAGTAACACCAAACAAGAATGCTATAAATAATACAAACACACAGCTTCAGCAAGTCATCAAAGCTTTAAGAACAATCTTCCACCAAATCAAAAGCAAGTCGTTGAAAGTTAAAGCATCACGGAAAGCACATGGAAGTGGATGTATAAATCATCAAGAGCAAAACACAAACACCTGGTGTTTTTATAACGTGATGAAACATAAACATCAGGCCACAGACCTGATTCTGTGATCGTGAAAAGAGAGAGAGAGAGAGGTGATAAAAAAAACACGGGTTAAAGAAACCGAAAGAGAGAAAAAGAGGAGGTGACTAATGGTCCCATCCAATAGAAAACAAAGCCCCTTCATTCGAAAAACACGGACTTTCCAATAAACACAATGACCCTTTTTCCCCCGTGAATCAAGCTTTCACCAATCACCACCTCAAAAACCTCAAAACAGAGAGAGAGACGTATAATATAGAGATAGCTGATACAACACCTAAAGAGAAACTCTTCACCTTCAAACGTTCCGATCAGAGCTAACACAACAATTACCAGGAATCGAACTACTATAAATTGACCTTTGAACTCAAAAAAAAACTTGTGCAAAATTGAAAATTCAATCCACAGACGGAAACAGTAAGCACAAAGGGAGAATCTGAATCTCACGATCATCTTAGCGAGACCTCAAAAGCTGGTATAAGAGAGAGTTACCTTTTTTTTTTCTTTTCCGAGCGACGATTCTCTTCCGCCGTCTGCGAATTAACCAAAAACTCGGAGAGCTAGAGAGAAGCTATATATATATAAATTTGTGGGATTTTTATTTTTTGTCAGAAAATAAAGTTTTAATTTTTAACATTTTTAGCTCGGATTAAAAAAAAAGTGACGTAGCATGCGTGGAAAAGCGGTCAGAGAGATCACGGCCGTTGGTTTCGGGTTTGGTTCTTTGGAAGCTAAAGATGGACGGCTGAGATCCACACTAACGTCCCCCTCGGTAGACGAAAGAACGAAAACGACACCGTTGTCGTTAGCGGCGTTTACGTACTCTAAGACGGAATGATATTTGAATTAAATTTTTCTCTCTTTTTGGTTGAATCACTAATTGTAGAAAAGAGTGAAAAGAAAACTGATTAGCTTATCATTAACAAACGTATCTGTATTGTCTTTTTTGGCGTAATTCAGGAGATAAAAACTAATAAACATTTCTTTGGGCAGCAAGGATAAACTGATTAACATGTAATATTCATGTTTAGTATAATAAATTGGGATTTGTTGCCATCATATGCCATGAGGGTACTCTTTTTTACGAAAGAGAAGTAGTTTATGAACATACTAAACACACAGATTTATTGGCTATATGAAAGTTGGTTGAAATAGTTATCAGGCAGGGACTATACATGTGTAAATGCACATTTCGAACCAACCCTATATGCTATGCATTTAATTGGAACACTACTTAATTACTCCATAGACATATAGTTCTTATCTATTTTATGACATGCGAACGAACATTATACACAAAACAGGATGAGAGTGGGCGACATGTACACTTACGGTACCAAACCAAACCGATTCCATTTCAACTAAACATGCTTCTTCGGTTAGGATTCTCTCAAACAGAATCTAATCATGATCAGGGCTCAAAATATCCTAACCCTGAATAATATAATTCATTCTCCCATGCAAGCTACTATTTCATTTTAAACACCCAAAAAGGGCAAAACAGAAAAATTACGAGACTATGAGTGTTGATCTTATCGACGTGGGGGCATCATCGTAGAGCCATGGATGGAAAGTTTGAAACAGTCAGAAACAGCAGAGAGAGAAAATTAACAGCCATAAATCACACTAGTGTAATTTGTATACTATAGATTATAAGACTTACGAGCCATGAATAGATCTGTGATTTAATATTTCACTGTTCCTTTATATGTAACCTTTGTAGATAAATTACATTCGTATAATCCTAAATATATTGTACGTTAACCAGTATATATATAGTCATAATTTTCATCAAAATAAGCAGTTTAATATGTAGATATTGATTAGTTACTTTCTATCAAAAAAGATATTGCCATTAATTATAAGCAACAAATAAATACATAGAATTATTATTGCTAAACTAAATAAAGAAGAATATACTTCCACAAGGAAACAAAAAATGATAAATGAATTTAGATATGCATGGCCATCTAATTAATTGCAATTACGTGGAGAAGGTAATCCAGCTCAAACAAAAGTCTTACGGTTTCCCAAAACGGTCGAAATCGTTGTAACTGGCTCTTATTTTGTTAAGTTGGAAAAATATATAAAAGGGACGATTCATGGTCTCCACCATCACCACCACCCACCAAAGATATGCGGGATTTAAGCTCGTACAAAAAAAAAACAGAGTTCTAAATATAAATAAGAACCCTAATTTTCCACCACAGATCTTTGGAGGTTAGTTTTCTTGATATACACGTCTCTTCTCTTTTGTTCAAATGCTTTTATTCATCTCCTTTGATCTCAAGGTACATCTTCTTCTTCTTCTTCCTCTTCTCATAATAGTTCATATATGAATTTATATTCTTAACCTTTGTTCTTCTAATTGTCTAATTGTGCGTTGTTCTGTTGCGTCTCAGGTCGTCAATTGATTTCTGAACAATGGCAACGAGCTCGGGTACAACGAAAACGAAACCAGACACCCAAAACTTCACAAGATCAAGATCTCTTGGCAGAAAGCCGAAGCCTGTACCATCACCAGACGCAGATGGATCCGACAAGAAGACAGTTGAGAAGCCTGTGCCCAATTACCTCAAACCCACAATCAGCTCCAGACCAGACCCGGTCAAGTTCTTGAAGAAGAACAGCGCTGTCGAAGACAAGCTTCTTCGTAGACGTTCCTTTGATCGTCCTCCATCGTCTTTGACTTCATCGACTTCTTCATCCCATAATAAATCTCTCAACACCTCTCCTGCACGCGCACGTGACAGACCCGTGGTTCCGAGAGAGAAGCCTGTCACAGGTCTGCGTTCCTCGTCTTTCCATGGAAGCAGCAGAGGCGGTGGTCTCAGAGGCAGCAGTACGGTGAAATCGACTCCTGTGGCTTCGAGAGGGTCTCCGGGGGTGAAGAAGAGCGGTCTGAGCGGTGGTAGTTCTTCCAAGAGCAAAAAGGAAGGTTCTGAGAATGTTCCAAAGAAACCTTTGGGTAAAGAGATTGCCCCGGAATCTTCTTCTCCGGTTGCGCCTGCTGATAAGGATGAGGAGGAGCTTGCCAAGGTTGAGACCGATGTACAAGTTTCTGACCACATAGAGGAACCAAAAGAAAAAGATAAGGAACAGGTTGCACAGCCTGAGGAGTCTGGTGAAGAGAAGGAGACCGGTCCAGTGGAGGATGCCTCCAAAGAAGAGGTTGTACAGCCTGTTGAGTCCGGTGAAGAGAAGGAGACTGGTCTAGTGGATGTCTCCAAAGAAGAAGAGAAAGAAGAGCTGATCAATGAGGATAAAACAGAAGAGCAAACAGAGGAGCGGAAAGAACCAGAGAACACCGAAGAAAACAACAACAAAGACAAGGAAGAAGTTGATGATCATGAGGAGAACAGCGAGACGGTTGATACTCCAGTCATGAAAGAAGCTGAGAATGTCGAAGAAAGCAAGGGAGAGGAAGACGCGGAAGGTAAAGAGGAGGAGAGCGAGAGCAGCAAAGTTGAAGAAGAAGCACCAGCAACAGAAACAAAGGATCAAGTAGAAGAATCACCTGAGGAAGAAGGAACAAAGAAGGAAGTGGTGCAAGGAAAGAAGGAATCACCATCAGCCTACAACGATGTAATAGCAAGTAAGATGCAAGAGAAGAGCTCGAGGAAGAACAAGGTCTTGGCTCTTGCTGGAGCTTTCCAGACAGTTATTGACTATGAAACTGCTGCATCTAAGTGATATACCTCTCTGCCTTTTATATCACATAACATAAGCAACTGCGTCTTATTAGCTATCCCTATGTCCATGCTTTTTTATTGTTTTCAATTGTTAATTTTTTTTTTCTTGTTTTGGTTAAGCATCAACATATCAAATGATTCATATGAACTAGTAATCTGATTATTTTCTTTACTCTCTATTCAAAAACTTAACAATTTAAAAGAGATTAACTCATCAAAATGGAGAAGAATCACTTGCAAAGTTTGAGCTTCTTGAAGAAAGGAGAGACTTGAGATTTGAGATAAGGCTTTGTAGCGATACAAGTCGGGATATTCTCAGGCTGCTCCATCCATAGCTTATGAGAGATCCCTCCTGACTTCAACTTCTCTGATAAATTCATCATCTGCGTTTCTCCTTTAACTTCAAGAGTGACCTGATTTTTTTTTCAAAAAAACGAGTTTAATCATCCACCATTGATTCACACTGTCATTCGATAACCGCCAAGTACCTTGTGCATAGAGTCAATGTGCTGTGGATCACAGTACTGAAGCGTCACCGGATCGTCTTTGAACGACCAGATCGCCGCCACCGACGCGTGGCATCCCTGCGTTACCACGCTCCCGAGTGGCCACGAATCGATCAGATCTCGACGAAGCACCACGTACTGCACCACCACGTCGTCTGGTTTCTCCGCCGAGTTCTCGTCGTTGCGGGAGGCATCGATTTCGCTAGCCTGTTGGCTCATGGAGGAAGCTGTTGTGATCCGACGGAGGTGACCGATCCAGATCGTGGAATGATGCAATCTAATTAGCGGGGACGAGTTGGAGAATCGGCGGGTAGCGAACGGAAGACGAAACGAAGCGGAGGCGACGACGGCGGAGGCCATTTGAAAGGAAGACGCACGTGGACTTGGCTCGTGGATAAGATTTTATTAATGGGCTTTTAAGAGGCCCAGTTTAATGAAGAGCTTATATTCACCCAACTCTCAATCTTTATGACCACGTCTTCATTAAATAACATAATGGCTTAAACGACGGCGTTTTGAGTAATTTGGTTTCGACTCTAAACCGGTAAAACCAACCTCTCGACTGCCGGTCTCTAGTCTCTGTTCCTCGGTCCCTGCATTACCCGGCGACGGCGACGGCTCTTCGCCTCTCCCCATCAATTCGACCTGTTTTCTTCTCTACTCCTCGGAATCGGTAAGCTATTTCTCTTCGTTTTAGGTTTTCGGCTACTGCGCCATGTTAACGGGTGATCCCTGAAACAACCTCTACGTTAGACATGCTAGGGTTTCTGCTTCCCTCTGTTAGCGTCTGAGAAGGAATCTTGATTTCGTAACTATTTCGCATTGGAATCGTGTTAGGATTTTGCTTCCCACTCTCTTTGTTGTTGTTGCAATTTGTTTGAACCCTGGGGACTTGATAATTCTTCCTTCGTTGAGAATCTGGTTTAGGATTTGAATGAAGCGTGAGGATTCGTTTCACCTTTGTATCGGTGTTGGATTGTTTGTTATATAGCTGATGAGCTACTCTTTGTAAAGGAATCTCCGTTTGGAAATTTTGGAATATGTGTTGAGTTAGGGGCTAGTTATCGTAGGATTGTTCTTAAGAAAAACTTTGAATTTCAGATATGATGTATGCAAATTGAAGATACGATGTAGTATGACATTGATGATCAACTTCTCTGTGTTTTTGGCAGGAGCAAAGATGGGAGAAATGGTAAATGAGACACCCTTTTCAGTTTTTTTCCCTTCGATTCTAACCTTGAAAAGGCTGATTCTTCAACATTCGCTTTTTGCTGCAACTAGATTGTTTCTCTGGACGATGACATTTCACTGGATTCAACACGAGCACGGTGTGAGTAACAGTGTTTCTTGTGATTTAGATATTCTTTTTTGAGGTCTAAAACTCTTGGTCCAGTACTCCTGTTCTTTGCAAAAAAGTTAATTTATATGCTCTTTTTCCTAGTTACGAATCTTCTCAAGAGGCATCAACAATTGACAGACCGTCTTACGAGGTAGGAATACACTTCTGAAATGCGTAGTTTACTTCTCGATCGTCTTGAGGTTATAACTTTTTATTTGGTGATCAATTTATACTAGGGATTCTGATAAGACGATATTTGATCGGTTAAGCAAAGAGTTTGAAGCTGCACGGGCGTCCCAAAGTCAGGGTGGGTACAGATAGCTGAATTGTAGAATTGTTCATCAGCACTATTCAAACGCTGTGCTTTTACCATCTGTGGCTATATTTTTGCTTTTATAAGTATATGCTCATCCGTGTATTCTCTCCCCTCCTCTGCAGAAGTATGCTTAGATGGGGAAGAGTGGAGTGATGGCTTGTTGGCTACACTAAGGGAGCGGGTATGGTCATCCACCATTGTGTACTTTATAAAGAGGTTTTCCAAGCCTTGGTGTTTGGTTTAGAGGGCTTAGTAGACATTTTCTCGATTAGTTATGTTGTTCTGACGAAATATAATAAAAGGGATTATCTTTTTTTTCTTTGTGAAACAAAATCTTGAATGCCATCTTTTTCTTTTCATCTGTTGATTTTGTTGACTCTTACTTGAACTTGGCCATGGACTCTGTAGGTGCATATGGAGGCTGACAGAAAGGATAGCGGTAATGCAGGTTTTGCACCAGTTTCTCATCCTGAAGAACGAATTGCTTACAGAGTGGGAAATAAGGTAACTCTTAGGTCTTAACTTCTTACAAGATTCTTCTTGAGAAATTAATTTGTTAGTACCCGTGGTCTGTTGGCGGAGGTCTTAAAGTCTAGATAGCACACTTTTGAACACATTATGAAACTACATGGATAGTCCAAAGGAAACCTGTAATTGTGCACATTTCATCTTGGGCATGTGAAAGGTTTGCCTAAATGAAAGATCCAATCAAACCAATATTGGTTGCATGTCTTTGTTGATTGTCAAGTCTTCCCCAAATTCTGTAGTTGCTTTAATTTTCTGATTCCACAGTTTTGATCAACACTGGGCTAGTCACAAGTTTGAAGTGACTTCTCACCGTGAATTGATACCAGGTCGTTTTAGCTTTTATATATTTGATGTATCTATTAAACAGGTGATCTATTGCTTAGAAGGAGCGAGAATTGGAATACAGTATGAAACATCTTTCGCAGGTATTTTGAACTATAAATGACAATTAGAGAGTTAGGTGTTTTTGTCTTTATATTTCTTTGTGGAGGAAGACATTGTGACCATTCCTCTCCCAGTGTGATGATTTATTTCTTTTATGTATAGGAGAAACTTACGAGATTTACCACTGTGTGCTTGAGAGCAAGTCGTTCTTGGAGAAGATGAATGTACTTGAGCACACAATTCCGTTCTTTTTACCACTACGTGACTTGGAAAATGATCATCTTTCTTCGAATGCTAAGGTGAGTGAGCATGGTTTCTGGATATATTGCCGAGACTCAACTTGCTTTGACGTTGTTGTACCGTACCTGATCTTCAGTTTATTTTCTTACTTAATAATATTCTTAAAATCCTTTATTTTTGTTTATGATTTGTGTTGACACCAGAAATTCATCGATGACGTTGGGGATCTCCTGCACGCATATGTAGACAGGAGGGAACAGGTTTGACAAGAATCAAGATCATGACTGGATGATCAAAATTAGATTGTGTTTGTCGAATTGGCCTTTTGTGTCATGACTTTATTTCTCCTGATTATATTGTAGGTCCGGGTTATCAAAGAGCTATATGGAAATCAGATCAGAGAGCTTTATCACAGTCTTCCTTACCACATGGTTGAATTTGCGATAGATGATTGTGACTGGTTAGCAATTTCATAAATCAATGAATACGATGCTGGTTCTACACTAGTTATATAGCTTCTTAAAGATCAATTTATGTTTTTGCATTGAAGCAAAGTGGTGGTGAGCCTGAGGTATGGGAATATTATGTGTGAACTTCCGACAAAAGTGAGAGTTCTAGCATGGCCAATGCATCAGTTGAAGAGACAGTGTACAAGCCCTAGAGTAAGCAAACTTGCAAGTCAAGCAATCCCTGTGCGTTTATCTTTTGCCGAGGATGCCTTAAGGATCCAGTCACTACCTGAAGGTATTTGTAGATTAAATTCCCATCTCTTGCTTGTTGTTTTTTACAGTTTGTTTAACTGATGGTAACTTTGTTCATTGCAGCATACGCAGAGATTGTAGTAAACATGCCACAAGAAATTGAGCAAATATTTCTATAGAGGAGGTGGAGCTAACACTCTGAAGCTTTCTCCAAGTCTTGTATACCTCTCGCTGCTTCCTTGTATGATATATTTAAGGTTGATCGGATCCTTCTAACAATGTTCAAGTGGTGTCACTGAATGGATTCTGTTCTGCTTTTCTGTTTACTATGTTTCATTTATATTTCTTCGTGAATTTACGCATTTGAAACTTGGAAGTCAGGAGTGGCTGTAGAAAAGGTTACAGATAAAACTAAACTTATCTGCTGAAGGCTCGATTCAATTATGAGAGACATAATATAATCCAGGCTGGTTAGATTTTGGTCCACCAGAAACATGAAATTACTTTTGAAAAGTAATGTTACTACGACATAGTCTACATATGAAATAACGGTGATGGTAAGGAATCCTGGGGCTGTGTTACCCACTTTGAATTATCTTACACAAAACCATCCATGCAAAAACTTCAGTTATGTATTATTGGAGCTTATGATTGCGACACTCAAAAGTTCGTTGTCAGAAAAGAAAGTAAGTAAAAGACTCTGACATGGGCCGTTCTCAGGATTAAATTAATCCGATCAATTATCCTATTTTGGTTTAATCTTTTCAATAATGGAACCAAAAGTAGGAATAATTGTAATGACTTGCCCTTTGGAGTAATACGAATCCATGTTATGAATCTGTGAAACACGAAAGGTATGGTACAGACGTACAGTTAATGATGAAACCTATCATACACCTTGATTTACGTTTGTCAATGTCTGCTTAGCTTATCATCCTTCTTTTTTTCCCTTGGGGAAAGCTAAAACATTCGTTGACAAAAAGAAAACCATTTCATTCAATAATTCTGATTATTTATTTATTGTGTACAACTTCACAATCTTATAATATTAAGTTTACGGAGACTTAATTTAATTTCAATTCCAAAGACCATTTCATTCAATAATTCTGATTTTTTTATTTCTTGTGTACAACTACAACTTCATAATAATATTAAATTACGAAGACTTAATTAATTTCAATTTCAAAGACCATCTCATTCAATAATTCTGATTATTTATTTCTATAATATTAAACTTACGAAGACTTAATTTAATTTCAATTTCAAAGACCATTTCATTCAATATTCTGATTATTTATTTCTTGTGTACAACTTCATAATCTTATAATATTAAATTTACTAAATAAAATGTGATTGATTTCCACACATTTTCAAATTAGAATGCTTGCATTGTTATTCCTTTCCTTTTGTCTAACCAATTTGGGAACTTGTGATGTTGAAGATATAATATAAAGTATTTTCTGTAATTATTCTTATACAAACAATCAATTCCTTAGGAACTGGTTCTTAAAAAAAAACATGGTTCTTAAAAAAAAACATGGTTCTTAAAAAAAAGTTCTATTTTTGGAATAATTGAATAGAACCGCTAAAAGGGAAACGATGAACTAGATTATCCCTTTTTGTCAACTTCCTAAATTTATTAATAACAAGTCGAAAGATTATACAAATACATGATTGGATGGACTTTCGTTGATATCAAATAATTATTTGACTTTTTCTTATCAACCATTCACTAATATGACTCATCCCATTTACATTAACTATCTAAAAAGTTTAAACGTAAAATCAGCAATAGATTTATATTGAATATTAAAAAATGTCAAAATGATGCATAAAATTGTTTCCAAAACTCATGTCATTATCTCCGAAAAAGTCGTGAACAATATGAAAAGAAACACCGAACTAGGCATCGTTGCATCGATACACAAAGAAAAACACACATTAAATTGATAGAATACACATTTCCAAGTCTCTCCAGAATACAACGTAACCCAAATGATCACAACATCACAAGTATTCTCAGTGACACCACAAACCTTTAAAGATAACCAAATAATAAACTTACAAAATAATACAAATAACATAAAGTCATTTAGTGTATAACCTCTGAAGTATTATTCAACTACGCAACGGCAAAACCCTTGCCAATCCTATCATAAAATACAAATACCAACTAAAATGTTAAACATTCGGACACTTTCAACGCGACCACTTATATACTCCAGCCGTTTCAAAATGATACATATTCTAAGATTTTCACACTTATTAATAAAACACATTAAAGCTTAATTATTAGTGCATAGTTTTTTATAATTTTATATTTCCTATATTTTAAGCCAATAAGATTTTAAGAAATATAATTAATATTTTTGAAATACACAATTTTCATTCTTAGTTGACAAAAAGTATATTGAAAATATGAAAAATATATCTTTTTGAAACAATTTTTTTCTAGAACATGCATCTTTTTGAAACGAAGTGATTACATTGACCTTTGCTAAAAATGGGTAATTTATTTCCAAAATATTTAATATCCAATGATTAGTTGCACAAAGTTATTTTTAAACTAATCATTGATTAATTAAAATTAGCTTTGAAATAGTCAACCATTAATATATATATGAAAACTAATGCTTATCTCTAAGAATACAACTGACTATTTGAAACTCAATGTTATGTAGTGAACTATGATTCATAAATAATTTTGCGCAACTAATACTTTACAAATAGTTGGGAAATAAAAATTTATATTTTATTATGATCAGTATAAATTTTCAAGTCAAAATATCAATTGATTTCTTAAAATTTTAGAATTTTTTTATCAAGTTGGATGAAACCAATATTGTATCATTCTAAATTTTTCTTTTTGCATACGTCTTTGTAATTTTTACTTGAGGAATATAGATTTAAGAACCAATTAATATATTTATTTAGCTTTGCATTGACATATAGATTATTATATATATATATATATATATATCGTATGACAATAATGTATACACACATTTATTCAGAAAAAATCCAAAAACTATCTACCGGTGATCTTACAAACGTAAAATACACATATATCTAGTAATATTAAAATTTTCAATACTTATCTATAACATAAATGTTTATAAGAATTTCTACATTTAAATAATTTATTGTCTTCAGAATTAAAATAAAATAAATTAAGATCACTTATATAGATTGTCGTGGATCTCGTTTTAGACAATTTATATTGTGTTAGCAATAGATACATCATACATATATACTTGTCTTATAATGATTTATAAATGGTACACAAAACCCAAAGTGGATATCAATAATTAGTTTTATTCAACTTGATAAATTTTTATATATATATATACGGATGCATGGGAAAATCATATCCCAGCAGCAGGTTGATAGAAGTGTAGACAAGCATGAAACAAATGGAGGCAGCAAATTTTTATGCAGTCAACATGCAACTACTTTCCCTCTATTCACTGGTTAACTGATCTTCCCAATTCTCATCATTTGAAGTTTATTTACTCTACCACTCGAGCCAGGAGACTGTTCAGATCTATTCACTGTTCATTTTTCCTCTTTATCTGTTAATCTCCCCGTCACCGGAGCCCGTGAAGGTAAGCTTTTTTTCTTTTCCGACCGCTTGTTCAATTTATGTTTCTTTTATAGCTCAAAAGGTTTCAGTTCGAGTAAAACTCAGTTCCTTGTTTTTTTGGTTATTAAATTTTGTATAACTTCGATACGGTGATAACACGTTTGATGGGTGACTTTATGATCCAATAATGATCCAGACTTCTACTTGTTTTGCATTTTTCATAAAGATCAAGATTCTGGTCGGAGATGGATTGTAACTGACACTAATGTGTGAAACGTTGATACAGGTTTAAATAAAAGTTACTGACTGAGTTAGAGCGTCTTTGTTCTTGTCTGAAGAGAAACTCTTGATCAATTGGTCTGCCAAATGAAGACTGATCAGACAGAAGAGATGGACATCGAAGTCTTGTCTTCCATGTGGCCCAAAGATGTCGGAACCCAAGCAGACAACCAGTTCAACGTCGAGAAGCCCGCAGGAAATTCAGACACCTTAAAAGAAGTTGACATCGCTGAGAAACGCACCATGGCCGATTTAAAACGTTTACCGGAACTAATGAACAACACTGACCAAGGCTCCTCTCAACTAACCAACCTTGTGAAACAATGGGAGTATATGCAGGACCACGCGGTTAAGCTATTGAGAGAAGACGTCAAGATTCTCACCAGGCAAAAAGAAGAAGCTGAGGCCAAAGAGTTAAAGATCATAGAAGAGCATAACTTCGAGACTCAAGAGCCTAAGAATGTTCCGGTTTTGGATGATACAAGCCATTTGTTCCGCAAGATTAAGCACAAGAAAAGGGATGTGTTGATAGGTAGCAAGAAGATAGAGATCGATGAGGATTTTGACACTGTTGCATACTGGAAACAGAAGGCGTTGGGCTTAGAGAAGAAGCTTGAAGCGAGTACTGAGAGAGAGAGGAGATTGATAAAGAAGCTGAACGAGAGTTTGAAGACTATGGAGAGTCACTCGGCACCGGTCGAAGAACTGACTCAGAATCTTAAAAGAGCTGAAGGGTTCTTGCATTTCATACTTCAGAATGCACCTATTGTTATGGGACATCAAGATAAAGATCTACGTTACTTGTTCATCTACAACAAGTTTCCTACCTTACGAGAACAGGTAAGATATAAAGATGTTTATTTCAATTTTCATACCCGAACTATTTTTAAAATCCGATTTATACTCCTTATTATTGTATGTCTCTTTTTATAATTCATCTAAATAATTTTATAGTTAAGATTAAAAATCAAAATATCTAATATAAATATAAAATATTTATAAATAAATCAATAATATATCAACACATAATTTCTGCTTAGGTCCTGGATAATAATAGGCCTAGTTGCTAATCCTATAAAAACGTCTAGTTACCTCCAAACGATTTTTCTGGTTTTGTTAGATCATTGATCATTCTCATGAGAAAGTGTGTTTCTTACTAATGTCTCAGGACATTTTGGGGAAAACAGACGTGGAGATATTCCATGGAGTTGGAGTTAAAGAGTCTGAAGATTTCAAGAGAGAGGTTCTTGAGAAAGGCAAAGCTTCAAAGAGAGAGATAACATTTGAGACAGACTTGTTTGGATCAAAGACGTTTTTAATATACGTTGAGCCTGTTTACAACAAAGCACGTGAGAAAATTGGTATTAACTACATGGGAATGGAAGTAACTGATCAGGTAATGAAGAGAGAAAAATTGGCTAAACTTAGAGAAGACAACGCAGTGAGAAAAGCCATGGAATCAGAAGTGAACAAGACCAATCACATTACAGAGGAGACAATGAGAGCTTTATGCATGGAAATAACTGTTATGTTCTGTTACTATTTTTCCTTCATACTCTTCATGAATTTATGCATTTGAAACTTGGAAGTCAAGAATGGCTGTAAAAGAAGTTACAAAAAGGTTCAGATCAAACTAAACTTATCTACAATCAGGTCCAATTCAATTATGAGGGACATATTGTACCTAGCCTAATTTTTGTTTTGCTGGTCCACCAGTATTATATTTCTCATTCTAAAGATCCTAGTTGAAGTAATTATAAATATAAAAATAAAAGTAACGATATTGCTACATATGAGATTACGGTGATGGTAAGGAATCCCGGAGTTATGTTACCCACATTTAGTTATCTTTTACAAAACTATCCATGCAGAAACTTTAGTGATGTATTATTGGTGCTTATGATTACGACACTCTTTTTTTTTGTCACGACGACAATCAAAAGTTCGTTGCATATGGAAGCGGACAGAAAGGATAGCGGTAATGCAGTTTTGCACCAGTTTCTCATCCTGAAGAACGAGTTGCTTACAGATTGGGAAATAAGGTAACTCTTAGGTCTTAACTTCTAACAAGATTCTTCTGTTGAGAAAGTAATTTGTTTGTACCCGCGGTCTGTTGGCGGAGGTCTTACAGTCGAGACTCAACTTGCTTTGACGTTGTTGTACCGTACCTGATCTTCAGTTTATTTTCTTACTTAATAATATTCTTAAATCCTTTATTTTTGTTTATAATTTGTGTTGACACCAGAAATTCATCGATGATGTTGGGGATCTCCTGCACGCATACGTAGACAGGAGGGAACAGGTTTGACAAGAATCAAGATCATGACTGAATGATTAGAATTAAATTGTGTTTGTCGAATTGGCCTTTTGGGTCATAACTTTATTTTGTCCTGATTATATTGTAGGTCCGGGTTATCAAAGAGCTATATGGAAATCAGATCAGAGAACTTTATCACAGTCTTCCTTACCACATGGTTGAATTCGCCATAGATGATTGTGACTGGTTAGCAATTTCATAAATCAATAAATACGATGCTGATTCTACAGTAGATATTGATGTGACCTTGTTGCAACTTGATTGAGAATTCCCGTTTTCTATTGCTTTTTAAAATTCAATAGTGTTTTTGCATTGAAGCAAAGTGGTGGTGAGCCTGAGGTATGGGAATATTATGTGTGAACTTCCGACAAAAGTGAGAGTTCTAGCATGGCCAATGCATCAGTTGAAGAGACAGTGTACAAGCCCTAGAGTAAGCAAACTTGCAAGTCAAGCAATCCCCGTGCGTTTATCTTTTGCCGAGGATGCCTTGAGGATCCAATCACTACCTGAAGGTATTTCTAGTTTATCTTCCGACCTGTTAATTGTTGTTGTTTTATTAACTGAATGTAACTTTGTTCATTGCAGCATACGCAGAGATTGTTGTAAACATGCCACAAGAAATTGAGCAAATATTTATGTAGAGGAGTTGGAGCTAAGATCTGAAACTTTCTCCAAGTCTTCTATATATCTCTCGCTACTTTCTTGTATGATATTTGATGTTGACTCTTCATCTAAGTGTTAAAATTGTTGGGCCACAGGCCCACAGAATTGATTTTGTTCTGCTTTCCTGTTACTATGTTTCGTTCAACTAGGAAGTCAAGAGTGGCTGTAGAAAGAAGTTACATTTTAAACTTAACTTATCTACAGTGGTTCGATTCAATTATGAGAGACAATGTATATATATATCCTGGTTAGATATATTATTTTTGTTGGTCCACCAGTATAATATTTCTCATATTATAGGTCCTAGTTGAAGTAATTGTAAATATAAAAATAAAAAGTAATGTTACTACTACATAGTCTACATATGAAATTACGGTGATGGTAAGGAATCCCGGAGTTGTGTTACTCACTTCGAATTATCTTTCACAACACCATCCCATGCAAAAACTTTAGCGATGTATTATTGAAGCTTATGATTGCGACACTCAAAAGTTCGTTGTCAGAAAAAAATGTAAACAACTCTAACATGGGCCCTTCTCAGGACTAATGATCCAATTTTTGTTTAATCTTTTCAATAATGGAACCAAAAGTATTTAATAATTGTGATGGACTTGCACTTGCAGTAAATACTAATCCATTGTTTGTAAGTATGAAACTAATGAAACACGAAATGTATGGTACAGTTATACACCTTGATTTCAGTTTGTCAACGTACGCTGATCTTATCATCCATCTTATCTTTTTCTTTTAGAGGAAGCTAAAACATATTGTGTATGCTACTCTAAAAGATTCATGGACAACATTTCACTTGGATATTATTTTATATATAATACTAATGACAGTAACTAACCAAGTCGTTGTCAATGCAAGAATCTTTGTATGCCCCCTAACAATTGACAACCAATTCGCAAATATTGATCATATTTAAATAATATAGTCCCTCCGTTCCTAAAAGATGTATCTTCTAGGAAATTCTTTTGTTTCAAAAAGATTTATTTTTCACATTTTTAATGCATTTTTTGTCAACTAATTATGAAAAATTGTGAATCTCAAAAACATTAATTGCATTTCTTGAAATCTTATCGGTTTAGAAATATAGAAAATATAAAATAACAAAAAACTATACATTAATAACTAACTTTAATATGTTTTATTAAAAAATGTGAAAATTTCAAAACATGTAGTATTATTTTGAAACAGAGGGAGTACCAATTCTACTTTAGTTATCAACTTTAAACAAAAAAAACATGCACCCACGTTAATCTTAAGTGGATTAAGTCCATTGCCACACAGGATGGATTAAGTCTAATGAAATATAATTGTTTAAAAAACTGTAGATAAATATTTACAAATATTTAAATCAAATATACAAACTTAACGTTCTAGTTGATTACCTAACTGTTTCTCTTATAGATGCATCATGCACCACACTGTTAAGCGTCGTCACTTTCTCAAATCCAGCATTATACACATAAATATACATTTATAAGCAGTAATCATTATTAGGAGGAAAGCTGAAAGCTTGGTACTGATTTAATCGAGGGTTAACTTAAATTAAGAAACAAATCCGCTAATTAAGGACTTGTGTCTCCATCCTGTTAATATCTCCACATTATCGTCTTTCTCCCAATTCTTAAAATAACATTATCCTAATCCTCAGCCACCGTCCATTTTTGGCGCGAAAGCAAACAAAACACACAAACAGAAGAAACATGCTTGAAAATAAAAAACTACACCACGTGTTTGTCAACGACACTTCCACAACTAGAGAAACGATGTGCTGCATGTGGCTATCACATGTTAAATAAGTAGCAACTAGCAACTATGGGACGGGACAAAACAAAAGCCCCCGAGCGCCGTCCAGATCGTGGAGGAGGGAAGGGAGTAGACCTAAAAATGGCTTAGCTGTTTTATTTCTTAGTATAATTTTAGAGACCCTTTGATTTAAGAATTCTGATTATTTTAGCGGCTACTTGATAAATTTATATTATAGAATTTTACAATATAGAAATGTGATTGATTACGACAACTAAGTTTGTGCCATTTTACAGTTGTTGTCGCTCTATTGAATTTGTGATGATTGGGCCTTTTATTGTTATAAAATTTGTTGTTCTTCTTTAGTGCACGAAGATTCAAATGATTGATCATACTTTACAACTGAAATTGAACTGACGAATATAGTTTAAGATTTGGTGATTATTATTATATTTCAGATACAATTATGGTACATGTGCTTCTGCTTTGATGTTCATTGAAACATGAATGTCCCGACCTAGTTCGAATATTTGTGTACTTTTTTTTTGAACAATATAATTTGTGTACTTTCATTGACATTCTATAGACTATAGAACACCCATGATAGTGTTACTTTTCTTTTGTAGAGAGTACAAAAGCCAAGAAAACAAATCATTCATTCGTTGATTATTGTATTGACAACTAGGAAAAAAGAAGCATTTTTCATACGTTACCCTCACCATCCAATCATCAAACATTGTAAAATTAGTATAAAAATAACTAGTAGCTAAAATATCATCGCTGTATCATCCGGTGTAATAATTAACGAAAGAAAGTCTTAGTATATCAAACTGTGAATGCATATATTGAACTCTTAGTATATCAAACTGTGAATGCATATATTGAACTTTTCGATGAATCCAACTTGATTGATGTTGATTAAGTATACAGAGAGGATACATTGGTCTATAACGGACAAATATAACTTTTTCTATTCTATATCTTTCGTGCAAAAAAAAAGGAAAAGAAGTCCGAATAAAAACAGAAAATAGTGAAAAAAAAATAGTGACAGAAGTAGTCGACTGTAACCATTTAAAAAGCCAAGTTGAGTTGTTGGTGGAACTAATGGTGGAGTAGTGGAACACCCAATCTGATTATAGCTACCAATTCTATATTAATTAGTCTATTATTGGATAATCAACAAAATTTAGCAATTAATTTAAGAGAAAGTTGCTATAATTATTGGATTATCAACAAAATTTTGGCAACTAATTTAATGATTAAGTTCCTATAATTATGAACTAGTGGTTCGTTCTAGCACTTTTAACGCGCCAAATATAGACGGTTTTAACGACTAACGTAGTCTGTTATTGAAGCCAATCGCTCTCGTTACTCATAAAACCATTATGAAACAATTACAAGTTCATAATAGCGAGCCATTATTAATGCCGTCGGAGGGTGACGTCAGCACACCGCTTTGTAATACCGTCACCTTTTTATTTCTATCGTCACTCGTTAATTACTCATTAGTTTCAGTTGAGGTATGAGGAGAACGTAAGAAAGAAAAGCAGAGTAATTAGAAAGAAACAGAGAGGTAGTAGCTGTGGAAATGTGAGACATATCTAAACGTGTGGGATTTATCTGTCACTCGATTACTCGGATTCGGTCTCAGAAACAAAACAAACGTGCCCACACACACAGAGCAAAAAAAAAAGAGAGAGAGTTGCCATTATAGTATAGTGAAAAAAACAGAGAGAGAGAGAGAACAGAGGAATATAATATACATTGACCTCTCTGTCTTTACGGGCAAGCACATGGCTCTCTCTCCTCTTCTCCGTAAAATGGCATTTTTTATTTTAACCTATCTTTCACAATTCACATGCACTCCTCTGTTCATTGGTTAATTATCTTCCCAATGCTCATCATTTGAAGTTTATTTACTCTACCACTCGACCAAGAAGACTCTCTTCAGATCTATTTACTGTTCATTATCTCTTTAGTTTCCTTCTTCTTTCTCTGTTTATCTCCCCGTGACCTGAGCCGGTGAAGGTAAGGCTTTTTTTTTCCATTCTTTCCGGCTGCTTATTCAATTTGTGTTTCTTTTTCCGATCATAGCTCAAAAGGTTTCATCTTTATTAAAACCCAGTTCCTTGTTTTTTGATTAATTGACTCTCTTTTTTTTTTAACTTCTTTACGTTTATAATATGTTTGATGTGTGATATTTAAATTCAAATGCTAGCGACAAAGATAATGAGTGATCCATACTTTGTTGTACATTTTCTTATAAAGATCAAGATTCTGGTCGGAGATGGATTGTAACTGACTCTCAAACGTTGATACAGGTTCTTGATCAGACCAAGATTCTCCGTTAATATAAAAGTTACTGTCTGAATTAGACTGTGTTTGTGTTAAACTCTTTGATCAAAATGGTCTGCGAAATGGAGACTGATCAGACCGAAGAGATGGACATCGAAGGTTTGTCTTCCATGTGGCCAGAAGATGTCGGCGGAACCCAAGCAGACAACAACCAGTTCAACGTCGAGAAACCCGCCGCAGGAGACTCAGACACGTTAAAAGAAGTCGACATCGCCGAGAAACGCACAGTGGCCGATCTAAAACGCTTGCCGGAACTCATGAACACAACAGACCAAGGCTCCTCGCAACTCACCAACCTCGTGAAACAATGGGAGTACATGCAGGACCACGCGGTTAAGCTACTAAGAGAAGAGCTCAAGATTCTCACCAAACAGAGAGAAGAAGCAGAGGCCAAAGAGCTAAAGATCATAGAGGAGCACAACTTCGAGACCCAAGAGCCAGAGAACGTTCCGGTTCTTGATGACACTATCCATCTGTTCCGCAAATTTAAGCACAAGAAAAGGGATGCGTTGGTCGGCAGCAAAAGAGTTGAGATCGACGAGGAGTTTGACACTGTTGCGTATTGGAAACAGAAGGCGTTGAGTTTGGAGAAGATGCTTGAAGCGAGTACCGAGAGAGAGAGGAGGTTGATTGAGAAGCTGAACGAGAGTTTGAAGACTATGGAGAGTCACTCGGCACCGGTTGAAGAGTTGACTCAGAATCTTAAAAGAGCTGAAGGGTTCTTGCATTTCATACTGCAGAATGCACCTATTGTCATGGGACATCAAGATAAGGATCTACGCTACTTGTTCATCTACAACAAGTTTCCTACCTTACGAGAACAGGTAAGATAAAGATCTTCTTCTTTGTTCTGATCAATGTTCAAAAGATTGTTAGACTATAACTAGTTGTGTTGTAAAAAACTAATGACTAGACGGATTATTAGAAACATAAATAAGATCTACACATTAACGAATTATTAATGTATTTCATATATATTTTACATTTATATAAGATATTTAAGTTCTTAGGTTTAATTATGAAATAAATTTTGATGAATTATCAAATTAAAATACAAAACAAGAAAACTAGACAAATTTGTGGATTTGTATTAATATTAGGGATTACTTAATTTCACAGATTTAAATTAATTTGGATTAATTTTTAATCGATTTAAACTGATTTACAATAGTTTAAACCGATTTGAATCTTATAAATGAGATTTTTAAGAAAATAGTCTCGGCTAAAACCGATTTGCCGCCTAGGCACCCGGTTTTGGATCATTGATTCATGAGGAAGTGTGCTTGAATCAGACATGTGTTTCTCACCAATGTGTCAGGACATATTGGGGAAAACAGACGTGGAGATATTCCATGGAGGTGGAGTAAAAGAGTCTGAAGATTTCAAGAGAGAGGTTCTTGAAAAAGGCAAAGCTTCAAAAAGAGAGATCACATTCGAAACAGACTTGTTTGGTTCAAAGACTTTTTTGATATACGTTGAGCCTGTTTACAACAAAGCTCGTGAGAAAATCGGTATCAACTACATGGGAATGGAAGTAACCGATCAGGTGACGAAGAGAGAAAAAATGGCTAAACTCAGAGAAGACAACGCGGTGAGAAAAGCCATGGAGTCAGAGCTGAACAAGACCATCCACATCACAGAGGAGACGATGAGAGCTAAGCAGATGCTGGCGACGATGTCTCACGAGATAAGATCGCCGTTGTCAGGAGTGGTGGGAATGGCTGAGATACTTTCTACTACGAGGCTTGATAAAGAGCAGAGACAGTTGTTGAATGTTATGATGTCTTCTGGAGATTTGGTGCTTCAGTTGATTAATGATATTCTTGATCTCTCCAAGGTTGAATCAGGTAAAGATAGTAATGTTTTTGTGTTCTCATTTTTTTTGGATTCTTGATGACATGTTTTTGTGCTTTTTTTTTTTAAGGTGTGATGAAATTAGAAGCTACCAAGTTTAGACCAAGAGAGGTGGTGAAGCATGTGCTTCAGACAGCTGCTGCATCGTTGAAGAAAGACTTGACATTAGAAGGAAACATTACAGATGAAGTTCCTATTGAGGTTAACACACAAACAACAAACTGTCTGAAAAGAGTTCATGTGATAAAGTCTTTGTAATCTAACCTTTTTTTAATGTACAGGTAGTTGGAGATGTTCTAAGGATTCGGCAGACACTCACCAACTTGATCAGCAATGCTATCAAGTTTACACATGAAGGAAAGGTTGGGATCAAACTCAAAGTGATATCAGAACCATCCTTTGCGAGTCATAACGCAGAAACCGTAGAACAAAATGGTTTTACTGAGACTGAGACGTCAGTTTGGATTCGATGTGACGTTTATGACACTGGAATTGGAATCCCAGGCAAGTTTCAAGAACATCAAAAAGAACAAAACTCAAGCTAAGCTATAGTAACTAACAATGTCCATGCGTTTGGTGTTTCTTGTGCAGAAAAAGCACTTCCTTGTTTATTCAAGAAGTACATGCAAGCAAGTGCTGATCACGCTCGCAAATACGGTGGAACTGGTCTCGGTCTCGCCATTTGTAAACAGCTGGTTGAGCTAATGGGAGGTCAACTTACAGTGACAAGCCAAGTCAACGCCGGTTCAACGTTCACGTTCATATTACCTTACAAAGTTGCAACATCAGATGATCATTCGGATGATCAAGATTTCTCTGACATGGTGGATCATCACCAACCAGAACCAGACGACACAACCGAAGGTTACTTCCAGTTTAAACCGCTTCTTGGATCTATCTATTCTCATGGAGGACCGGTCATAGTCAATAATAACTTCTTACCTCATAAAGTCATGCTCACTAGCCCTCTTAAACTCATCAACGGCTTTGTAGCCGATCCTTCTGATAACAACACTGCACAAAGCGAGACGACTCAGGTTGAAAACGGTGGCTACATGGATGAAACCAGTTCTGGTCAATGTCCTGAATCAGTGAATCAATATGAGAACGGGAATGGTCCATGTCACTCCAAGGAAACAGAATCTTGTAGTAGTTCACAAGCTAGCTCGGAAGGTGGAATATTAGAAATGGAGTCTGAGCTTACAGTTTCATCTCGTAGGGAAGTGGAGAAAACAGAGACATCAAAGCAGCCAAAGATTCTGCTTGTGGAGGATAACAATATAAACATCATGGTTGCAAAGTCAATGATGAAGCAGTTAGGCTATACCATAGACATTGCTAATAATGGAGTTGAAGCCATAACAGCTATTAAAGACTCTACCTATGATTTAGTACTCATGGATGTGTGCATGCCAGTTCTGGATGGTTTAAAAGCCACAAGACTGATACGTTCCTATGAAGAATCAGGGAACTGGGATGCTGCAGTAGAAGCTGGAGTAGATATAAAGACATCAGAAAATGAGCAAGTTTCTGTGCATTCCATTCACCGGCTACCTATAATAGCGGTTAGTACTTCATCTTCTTCTTCATCATCACATAGAGTTCTAACAGAGAATGACCAACGCTTTGTGGATTTTTTTTGCAGATGACGGCAAATACATTAGCAGAGAGCTCAGAAGAATGTTATGCAAATGGTATGGACTCTTTTATCTCAAAACCTGTAACGTTGCAGAAACTAAAAGAGTGTCTACAACAGTATCTGTAATGATGATTTTCAGAGTTTGGTATTAGATTAAAGTGTATGTGTTGTGTATAAAAAGGTGTTAGGAAAAAAGTTTTGGAGAGCTATACAAAGTTAACTTTGCTCTCTTAAAGATTGTACAGTTATCAATAAAAAAAGCTTGTAGAAGCAGCCAAAACTCTTACAAAACGTTTTGACTTATATTGATTTATGTTATGGCTGTAACGTTGTATTCCATGAACATCCACAACCCCTGGAGGAAACACTTGATCTGTAGCTGCTCTAACCACAACTTTTGCGACGGATTCAACGTTCCCTGGAGGTGTGAACAAAGGTCTTACTAATGGGAGCTGGTTAATTTAGTGGTTTTGCTTGTTGAAGAATCTCCAAAAAAAGCCACAAGCATAGTGAATAAAGAGCCAGTATTAAGCGGTTCAGCGGTTTTGCTTGTTGCACAATCTACAAAAAATACGAGTTTGAACCAAAACCATCAACACACGATAACTGCAATGATTTCATTCCAAATTTTACAGCACAGTTAAATTTTACAGAATTCGACACGTGGCGCTTGTTAAAGCATGTGATGCTCAGGAGTAGTATCACGTGGGCCCCAGACTCTGTCTGGTTTGATAAAAACCATCAGCGGCCCAGTTTATCTTACTTGGATTAGAAATGAAATTAGGCCCATAGGCCCATGGTTTCTCGTGTTAAGCTGAGTAAGGATGAATCTACTCCTACTGCCAAACAGTAGCGGCTGTTATTGAGATTTGGGATCACAGTAAATTCAGTCGACAGTAGCTGCTTGCTTCTTCTCAACCGATCCGTTTTGAGATCCAAAGGAGGTTGTTATTATCGTCTTTGATGGCGAAGGAGCAACACTTGCGGCCTTGGTTTCTGGATCTCGTACCGGCTTTAGTTATCCTGCTCGCCGCAGCTCATGTCATCGCCTTGGTACTTGTCTTTGATCTTATTATTCTCTTTTGTACGCTCTATTCTCTAATCGCTGATCCGCTTGTGTGTTCGTAGGGATACTGGATTTACAGATTGGCAACTGATCGTCGAGCTCAGAGTCAGAGAGGAAAGTTTCACTGAGGGAACCGGTCGTGAGTAGGTTCGTAAGCTGCACAGTTTCATAAACTGGCGGGGTTTGCTTCCGATCTGATGTTTGCGATTAGTGGGGGGTTTTTTGTGATCGTTGATTTTGTAGCTTTTGATGTCGTTAGGTGGATCATATCGTTATGCAATTTGTTCTTGGGTTGTTCTAAATAGATTCTCATCGTTTTTTTTATAATCACACCGTTTGTATTTTGATGTCTGTAGACAGTAAATTTGAAACGAATTATATGTGCTTAATGGTTGAATTTTGAGTTCTTGAGCTCCGTGGTCTCATTCGGAGAGTAGAAGATGCCTCTTGAGTATCCTCCAGCATCAACTACAGTTTTCATGCTAGATCAGCTGAGCTAACTCTGAGTCTTTGTCTGTGTGTTAGGATTGAACAGAATGAAAGGGGGTCTTCAGAATTGGGTTCTTTTGGGAGCCTTGGGGCTTGGGAGAGTTGAAGATGCTCTAGAATTCATTCTTTGCTTCTGTTTTTTTTTTTTGGTTTTGGGGTTCTTAGTCTGCTTCTCTGTGAATGATGATAGAGCAGATATAAGTTTGGTACCTTGCATCCTGCCTTCTAGATCTATTACTATCCTCACAAATAGATCATTGAATAGGTGGTTTTCATATGGCAGGTATTCTTCAGTGGTGTTTCACAAATTGTCTTGAGGGTAAAGCCATGTTTATCTGTTTGTGTTCCTGAAGACGGATGTAGTCTCTCTGCATAGTTACTGACATTCTAAGATCTTAGATCTCTAACTAAGATCCAACTTAGAGTGAAAACACTGTCTTGGAAAACGATTTTATATTAGCTGCAAGTGATATTGAGTAGTCAGCATTTTAATAATCAAAGATCAAAATGCTGAAAGAAGTTCTTTTCATGGCAGGTTTAGGAGATTTATTTAGAATTCCATACAGAAACCAAGTCTTTTTCCCTTTGTGTAGTTTTTCTCATTTCATGTTTCTTTTAACAAAGTTTATTATTTTTTACTTTTGTCCTGTCTCTTGCCTTTTGTAGAATATAGTTATTTCATTTTAAAAGCTTGGATATATGCTGGCATATTCTATGATTAGTTAAATCCATAGTTTTTCTTTAAAACTGCACCCTCAAACTATTTGCTAATCTTCTTTCCATATAGTTCCTGCTCTGCGTCCAGTGCGTGTATGTGTTAGCGGTCGGTGGAGATACCGATTTGTTCTCGTATTCGACTTTAAGTTTTCCACTTGCTTGTTACAGTTGTTACCAAACCAATATTTATCCATTTAACGCTTTCTTTACGCGGAACGTTGTTGGTACCTTCGGAGGCAACTTTTGTGATGAAAGCAACCAAAAGTAGAGAGCGCAAGAGTATATAATAATGCATAATATTTTAATTGATTTACCAGCTAAAAATGCCATTTTCACCAACTAATTAGCTTTTATTCTCTTTTCGTGTATTTATTGGATATATAAATAAACAAGTTAAATGATAATTAGTCGACAAAAAGTTGCTCGTGCCCTGCTGCCAAGCGCAATAATTATACGATTCGTTGGTTTAACATGTGCTAGCACCATTAATTCCAATTGCATGCTATTATTTACCAATCAAAAACAAGACACTGATAAAATAAAATATTCAGAAGAAGAAACTAATCTCTAATTACGTTGATTCTCAAGTTATCAAGAGTTAAAAATACAGCATATAAATAATATATATACCATATGATTATTAGCCAGCCATTAATAGAGAAATACACATAAAAATACAGATAGATAAGCCAAGGACACTTTTGGAATTTTCTTATAAAAACTCCAAAGCCATTTCAAGCCCTTTCTTTTGTTGTCACACCACACAAGTCGCCCTTTGTTAGAGAGAGAGAAATAGAAAGGCCAACGACCACAGATACAAACCCATGAGTCCTCCCAAGCAGCGACATAATCGCAGCTCCACCGGCGATACCAAGTCAAAACCGTTAAGATCCGCCTCTTCCTCGGGTACACCAGAATGGATCGCAGAATCAATAAACGGCGGCTCCCTCCGCCGAGTAGATCCCGAAACAGGCACAGACGGCTGGGCCTCACCTCCGGGAGACGTCTTCTCTCTCCGCTCCGACTCTTACCTAACCAGAAAACAGAAATCTCCCGCGGGAGGATACCTCCTCTCTCCCGCCGGCATGGACTGGCTCAAATCGACTTCCAAGCTCGAGAACGTCCTCGCGCGTCCCGATAACCGCGTGGCCCACGCGCTCAGAAAAGCCCAATCCCGAGGCCAATCTCTCAAGTCCTTCATCTTCGCCGTGAACCTCCAGATCCCAGGGAAAGACCACCACAGCGCCGTGTTCTACTTCGCCGCCGAGGAACCGATCCCCTCCGGCTCCCTCCTCCACCGCTTCGTCAACGGCGACGACGCGTTCCGGAACCAGAGGTTCAAGATCGTGAACCGGATCGTGAAGGGGCCGTGGGTGGTGAAAGCGGCCGTCGGGAACTACGGCGCGTGCCTCCTCGGAAAAGCGCTGACGTGCAATTACCACAGGGGGCATAACTACTTCGAGATCGACGTGGATATATGCAGCTCGGCGATCGCGACGGCGATTCTGAGGCTCGCGCTGGGGTACGTGACGAGCGTGACGATCGACATGGGGTTTCTGGCGGAGGCGCAGACGGAGGAGGAGCTGCCGGAGAGGTTGATCGGAGCTGTGAGGGTTTGTCAGATGGAGATGTCGTCGGCGTTTGTGGTCGACGCGCCAGCGATGACGCAGCAGCAGCCGTGTAGGACGCTGAGTTCGGCGAAAGTTAACCACGACGAGGACGAGGATTGAGAGATGTTAATGTTGAGCAGGATGATTCAAATGTGTTAAATTGATTAATGTATCTCTTATCAAATCTGTGTTACTTGCTTCCACCAGATTTTTGTTGAAGGATTTTTGTAAATAAATTTTTATATTATTGAGGAATTTTTCATGATACGTTTAAATGGAAATAACTCAAAATTCGAGGAGTTCTTCGTTGTTGATAGATTGGTTTCGCGTCGATGAAGATGATGAACGTCTAGATTATAGGGAATAATTAATAGTCCACTTTCGTCGGAAGAAAAAAACGTGTGATGATCTTTTTTATAGTCGTGGGGACAGATTCGTCATATGTGAAAAGCGAAAGTGTTGAAAAACTTTTGAGATATTTTCACCTCGAAATCCAAAGTCAAAAAGATAAACCAAAAAGTCATTCACATGGAAGATTCATATGAATGCGCAGAAATTGGGTTGGGCGTGGTTTTTTTACCTTTTTTGCGGTCACTAGGATCAGATCACCAGTTTGCAGACTGTGGTTTCAATTAATCTTGTAACCAAATCTTCATTTTCATTAATGATATTTACCATTGAGCAAAAAAAATTGGGTTGGGTGTGATAAGTATATGGGGCCAACTGGTTTAATTTTGGAAGGATGGTTGTTTGGGCTAATCATGCTGGTGGTCTTCTTCTTGGGGGTTTTAAAGGATGACGCTGAGATTCTTGTGGGTGCTTGCTAGGGCAGCTAGGCTGTACAATAACCTACACTGTGATGAGTTTGGTGAACTTTTTGAATAATGCGCGTGCAACAGTCTTTCGACTTTATACGCTGAGATAGAAAAATTAGTTTCATGCATGAGAAACATGAAGATATTTTTAATCCGTTTCGAGACGAGCTGGGATCTATTGGATATGATTAGGGATCCGATGGGCTGACCAGTATTTGTTTCAAAGATTGATGTGTTCTGGAATCTACATAATAATTTTGTGATTGTTAGTCTGCTTCATATACGGAACATGAATGGCCAGGCAGATTTCATTAGCAAAGGAAACTAAGAGCATGTTGGGGGTTCTTAGCTTAAGGTTTTTAGCTGAATATAAGAATCTCATTCTAAGAACTTCCAATAACATACTCTAAAGTCAGAGAAGTAAAAAAAATCCATATATAGATCAGACACTGGAAGTCTGACCAAGACTTTGGTCTATTTAAGAAAAAAAAAACACCATGATCCTTAGAAATCTAGTTATCAGGTTTTCAACCCAAAACTAGATGGGCTATTAAAAATTTAAAAGCCCCATTAAATTGTATTGTTTAAAAGCCTGATAAGGAATAAACGAATCAAGATCCGGCTAATAGCTGAATATCCGGGTCAAAAGTCTCCGGACCCGATTTAAAGCAAGCGGGTTGTGGACACTGTGGGAGAGCAAAGATTTTTTTCGTTTCTTAAACAAATACAAAGTGTGAGAGATAAAACGATCGGATCGGATCCGGATCTAGGTCTCTTCTTCTTCCGCTATTCCTCTCTGTCTCGTCGATCGATCGAAAGAGTTAATAACGTCGAATGGACAAAGGCAAAGCAGTGATGGGTACTGGTAGGAGATGGGCCGTCGATTTCTCCGATCAATCTACCGTTCCATCTTCCCGCGACATTCTCGATCCCCCTGGCTTCTCTCGTGCTTCTCCCGAACAGGTTTCTTCTCGTTTCGGCATTCAATTTCGAATTTAGATCCTTGCTTCCAATTGGATTCGATTTGGAAAATTTTTACCGGGAATTGAGTCGTTATAGCTACTGGGGGTTATCGATTGATTGATTTCGTTGGTTTCAGGATGATTCAGCAACGAGCCGCCAAAAGAAAGACGCTGAAGCTAATTGGAAACTTCAGGTACTTGATGTCAAAATCTGAAAGTCCAATCGTACGGAATCAATCATGGGTCTTGCTATGTAGATCGTTAAAAAGGAAAACTTTATGTTTCTGCTGATCGAGATTGGGTTTGACGTGGGATAACTGTCTTAACAAAGTCTTGTTGTTGTTTTTTTTGGGTAATGAACGAGTAGAAAGCATGGGAAGTAGCGCAATCACCATTTAAGAATTTGATGATGATGGGTTTCATGATGTGGATGGCTGGTAACACTGTTCACCTCTTTAGCATTGGTATTACTTTCTCTGCTCTTTGGCAGCCTCTCAGCGCTCTCCAGAGCGTTGGAAAGAGTAAGCAAACCCCTCCCTCCCTCCTTAAGGGGCACTGTTTGTCACGTTAGTTAGCTTGTCATCCCCACTATTATATGTAGTTTATCAAACTGATGAGTATCTCTACTAGAAAAAGATAAGAGCTAAAATGATATGTTGAACTTTCACTGGTATATATATACATAATAGGGGTGTTTTACTACTTAAACATATCTCGCAGTTTGATCATTTGAGTTATGAGATTTGTGTATCCTTACGTTATTTACCCTTTTGTTTGCAGTTTTTGAGCCATTCAAGGATAATAAAGTGGAACTACTTATGCCCAAACTAGTGTTTCTTGCCCTTAACCTTGGAGGCTTAGCTTTGGGTATCTGGAAGGTGAGAAAATATTTTCTCTTCATTGTTTGCTTCTTTCCCCTTAAGAAGTTATGAAACTCTGTTTTCTCATACAAGTAAATTTCCCTTTTCTCATCAGCTCAATACTTTGGGGCTTCTTCCAACACATGCATCAGATTGGGTTTCATCTCTACCCCCTCCTCAGGTTTGTAATTTCTGTCTGCAGTAAAATCATGTGTTTTAATTCATCATCTCTAAAGCTGGACACATCATGTTTCCTCTTTTTTTCTTTTTTTGCAGGAGGTTGAACACTCTGGCGGAGGATTTGCTTTCCACTGATGAGCATATACCTCTTTGAGATAATTACGAAAGATACTCATGAGGGGAAGGAAGATTCATGTGGACCTTCTCATCTTGTGATCTTCTTGTAGCATTTTCAAAACTCAGAAACCATAGCTTTTTTTCATTTATTAGTATGATGTTCATTGCTCATCATAACTATGGATACTTGGCACTGAAGGTACCTGCTTTCCAGCTTTTTTTAGACACGAATAGATAATGTTCCAGACAAATGTTTGGCTTTTAATCTGAAACAACCAATCAAAGAAACCAGAGCCTGATACCTTTGTCGTCGTATCGTACTAAGAAGGTATTTCTGGTTCTTTCTTTAGCATCACATCAGACGGCACAAGATCATCTAAATGATCAAATCTGGAACAAGGATAATGAAACACCACAGCGTAGTGAATCTCAGGATATATATTCCAAAACTCTTTTATGGTGACACCAAAAGAGCGTGAAGAACAAACCCTTCACTCCATTTAGCAGCAAGCTGCCCAGAACTAGCATAGAAGAGTGTCTCTGTTTCTTCCCGTTTACAAAGCTTTTAAATGTTCCGAGTTTGGTCATCATCAAACATTTGTAATTTGATTTGCTTCCATTTTTGTAAAAAGTAACATATATTATATCAACATACTCCACATGCAAAGATTATCAAAGTGTGAGTTATTAGACAAATCAAACAAAATACACTATTGTAACGTTCACATATAGTAAAACCCTCTTGTTCTGCAACAAAATATACCTAAAATGCAACAAAACCATTTTCCAAGAAGCTAAAACAATAATCACCTTTCCTTCTTTGTTCCTTAATCATCATCACCTGTCTTCATACTCCTCTAATCGATCTTTACCGAGGAATAAATGAGTCTTGTGAACCAGAGACAAGCATAGAATCCTATTGTTCCAGTGAGCACAAAAAATGCGTAAGATGCGATGAGCATGTACCCAAAGTAAAGCATCGCCGACACCAGTTTTGTGATCTGAAGCTTTGTGTAGAAGTAGAACGCCGCATAGAGGAATAAATATAGAGCTGATGACCCTGATGTTAGGTACGATCTCCACCACCACAGGTAATCCTCACTGCAGAGCTGGAAGTAGCAGAGTACTACTGTTATCTCGGCGCAAGTAACGATGAGGATTACAAAGACAAGGAAGAGGAGTCCGAAGATGTAGTAGAACTGGTTGAGCCAGATGGATGTGAGGATGAAGAAGAGCTCGATGAAGACTGCACCAAACGGTAAGATTCCTCCGATGAGGATTGAGAAAACAGGGTTCATGTACCAAGCTTGCTCTGGGATTTGCCTTGGGATTTTGTTGGTTTTCACTGGGTCATCAACCGCTGGTTTCTTGAAACCGAGGTAAGCTCCAACAAAGACAAGAGGAACCGAAATGCCAAACCAGAGGAAGATCAAGGCAAACATTGTTCCGAAGGGGACAGCACCAGATGACTTTTGTCCCCAGATGAGAGCGTTAAGGACAAAGAAGATGGCTGAGACAACTGCAGGGAACAAGAATGCTGTTCTGAAGGCGATTCTCTTCCACTCTGTTCCTTTGAAGATTTTGTAGAGACGTGAAGAAGCGTAACCAGCAAAGAGTCCCATGAAGACCCAGAGCAGAAGCATGGCCGTCATCAGACCACCCCGGTTCGAAGGGGAGAGGAACCCGAGCATGGCGAAGATCATTGTGACAAATACCATGCCTAAACATTGGACCCCTGTACCAACGTAGACGCAGAGCAGATCTGAATTGGTTGGAATCCTGAAAACATCACCATGGACAAGCTTCCATCCTGTCTCTTCTTGAGCTTCTTCTTGAGTCTCAAGCTCGTTGTATCGTGAAATGTCACGGTATAGGGTCCTCAGCATTATCATCGCCACCATACCAGACAAGAACAGGACGATCATCAGAGAATTGACGACAGAGAACCAGTGAATTTGATTATCATTCATGAGAAGATAAGCATCCCATCTAGATGCCCACTTCACTTCACTTTCCTGAACAGGAAGAGCAGCAGGAAATCAGAAAAGTTTTGAGAACAAGTACCATAGCCTTTATTCAAAAAAACAAATAGCAGAGTTTTATTCTTAAATCTAAAAACTTGCCTGGAAAATAACATCATATGTGAATATAATCTCTTTCTTTGCTTCAACTTCTTGAGGGGTAGAAGAGCTAACGACCAGGCGTTTTGTGTGAGGATCACATGTCGTCAGACGAGTCTTCTCACTCCACTTTCCATCGTATTCATGTTTAATACTGCAAATGAAGGGAAAAACAATCAGTAGGGAGGCACAAGAGACAATTTTCAACCTATGGACAATAAATGGACCTGTAAGGTTTGACTTCAAAACCCACAATCCTTGCAGAATCAGTTTGCACATCTCTGTGATATCGGACAGTAAATGCCAAGTGATTGTGCATAAAGAACTTTTGCTCTTTGCTCTGTGTATAACATAAGGCAGTTTAGAAAACCAAGCTATTTGAAATGCTGCTGAAAATCGAAACCTACTTACCCCCGCATACTGGCCTTTAAGACCAACATGATAGCCAAGCTGATAATAAACAACATCAGGAGAACTTAGAGCCCCGCCTTCGATTGGAACCACAAGAGGAAGATTGTCGAGTATCCTAGCACACATTAAAAACGAAACACTTGTAAGAAAACTGACAGAAGGAAAAGCATGTTATACCATACAAGGAAGGAATCCAACAAAAGTTTCTATTTATTTGGTCTTACATGTTGACACGGTACTCATCATCAATCTTTTCTTTGAAGGCTTTGGCTGTCTTGTCATCAAGAGTGACCCGGCAGAGAACATTGCACATCTGTGCCTCCCGCATCTTAAACTGCAGTAATTTAAAAAACTCCAGAAATGTTAGAGATAAAAGTACAGACAGATCATATAAGAACCCAAAAGGCAATAGATACTAACCGAATAAGGGGCATTTTCAATGCGGTCACCGCGAAGCACTTCTCCAAGATTCTCAGTACTATCAACAATCTTCTTAGGTTGGCAAAAAGGAAGGGAGTAGTACGAGTACGGAAGCTGAGTTTTGATTGAGCTTAGCTTATTCACTTTAACCTTCAGCTCATCACCCTGCAATCATCCGATAAAAGACACACACTTTAATATGATACAGCTCGCCTACAATACCGACATTGTTCAGATCAAGAGATTAATGAATCAAATGAAGTGAAATTAAAGCATCAGCACAAATCAGTCACCACATTCTCATAAGCAAAACTCGGTGCATCAGCACAGTGACACTCTCGTTTTCTGTAGCATTCTCGAGGATCTACTCTTAACACGGAGATCAATACTATACCAATACCAAGAACTCAGATCGAGGAGATCCAATTCAGATCTAAAAAGCCTAGGAGCACCAAATTCGAAACGGCTACCTTCTCGAAATCCTGAGGAGCGACACCTGGGAGGTAGAAAGAGTGAGCTACATGAACGCAGAGCAGAATGATCAAGACGATCGCGGATCTAGAAGTTTCCGCTACTCTCCGAAGCTCCATACCCACAAAACAAAATCACTAGATCTGCTGAAGCTACGCGGCAGTTTGTCTGTTATCTTATACGTTTGGAGACGAATACCCGGTTCTGATGTGATACAGCCCGGTTTACTCTCCGGTTCGGCTCTTAACTGTTGTTCCTTATCAACCATTCCTCATTCGCCACGTGACTACTAATGAAAAGTCTTTCCGTATGGGCTTATATAGATGATGCGCACAGCCCACCATCTCATAAACCATGATTAGTTAATTAATCAATATTATTGCTAATGAATCAAAATCCTTTACTTCCTTCTTATGATGTTTTCGAGAATATTTGATACTATAAAGTATTTTATTTATTTAATTATTCAAATTTTATTGAAAACTGTATAACAAGTTATACTTTCTAGTGTTTTTTGCTTAAATGATTTATTAACTTAAAAGGTGAGCATTTGTGCAGATGTAAATACATATTACAATCGATTGCTTAATTAACTAATCATGGTTTATAATACGGTGGGCATCCTCGATTTAAGCCCATTAGTGGAAAGACTTTATGAGTGGTCACGTGGCGAATAATGAATGAAATGATCACGATCAATCAGTAAAGAGCCGAACCGAACCGAACCGGAGAGTTAAACCGGGGTGTATTATACAATCGGGTCTTCTTCGTCTCCAAGCGTACAAGAGCATAAACAAACTGTAGCATAGCTTCCAGATCTGAACATTTTTCTCTCTTTTCCTTTGTGGGAACAGTTTCCAGCCATGGGTATGGAAGCTTCAGGATCCGCGATCGTCTTCCTTCTTATGCTCTTCATTCATGCTGCTCACTCTTTCTACCTCCCAGGTGTCGCTCCTCAGGATTTCGAAAAGGTGAACGCTCGAAATTTATGCTCCTTCCTTGGGTTCTAGATCTGTATAGGATCTCCTTTGATCTGAGTTCTGGCGGAGATTTCCCTTTTAGGATTAGATCTGCGAGAAATATAGAGTCGACTTTTGCTTAAGAGAATGTGGTGATTGATTTGTGCTGATGGTTTAATCTCGGATTCACGAGTTTCTCGATCTGAGAAATGTCGGCATTCTAGGCGAGATGTATCGCATTTCGTTGCAATTTTGATTGTTTATGTTAAGATTTTTAGTCTCTCTCGCAATGTCGGTCATGCATGATTGATTACGAAACTCAGTCGAAGTATAATTGCATGTTATATCTGATGTTTGCAGGGTGATGAGCTGAAGGTTAAAGTGAATAAGCTAAGCTCCATCAAGACTCAGCTTCCGTACTCGTATTACTCCCTTCCTTTTTGTCAACCTAAGAAGATTGTTGATAGTACTGAGAATCTTGGAGAAGTGCTTCGTGGTGATCGCATTGAGAATGCTCCTTATTCGGTTTGTCTCTCTATTTTGCATTTTTAAATGATCAGTCTGTGATCTATCTCTAACCTTTGTGAGAGTTGAAACAACCGCAGTTTAAAATGAGGGAGGCACAGATGTGCAATGTTCTCTGCCGGGTCACTCTTGATGACAAAACAGCCAAGGCCTTCAAAGAAAAGATTGATGATGAGTACCGTGTCAACATGTAAGACCCAAATAAATAGAAACTTTGGTTGGATTCTTTGTTTATATCAAGAACATGCATCCGTCGGTCAGTTTTCTTACAAGTGTTTCTTTTGTGTGTGTGCTAGGATCCTCGACAATCTTCCTCTTGTGGTTCCAATCGAAAGAGGGGATCCGGGTTCTCCCGCTGTTGTTTATCAGCTTGGCTATCATGTTGGTCTTAAAGGCCAGTATGAGGGGGTTAGTATGTTTTTTTTTTGTCAACAGCACTTCAAATGCATTCGAAATAGCTTGATTTTCTAAACTACCTTTTTGTGTCACAGAGCAAAGAGCAAAAGTTCTTTATGCACAATCACTTGGCATTTACTGTCCGATATCACAGAGATGTGCAAACTGATTCTGCAAGGATTGTGGGATTTGAAGTCAAACCTTACAGGTTCGTTTGTTGTCCATAGGTTGCATTGTCTCTTGTGCCTCCCAGTTGTTTTGTACTGATTGCTTTTCCCTTGATTTGTAGTGTTAAGCATGAATACGATGGAAAGTGGAGCGAGAAGACCCGTCTGACGACCTGTGATCCTCACACAAAACGCCTGGTCGTTAGCTCCTCTACCCCTCAAGAAGTTGAACCAAAGAAGGAGATTATCTTCACATATGATGTTGATTTCCAGGCAAGTTTTTTATATAATAAATACTCTGCGGCTTGTGTCTTAAACAAACGCTATGGTTCTTGTTCTCAATGCTTTTCTGATTTCCTGCTGCTGCTGCTTCTGTTCAGGAGAGTGAAGTGAAGTGGGCATCTAGATGGGATGCTTATCTTCTGATGAATGATAACCAAATTCACTGGTTCTCTATCGTCAATTCTCTGATGATCGTCCTGTTCCTTTCTGGTATGGTGGCGATGATAATGCTGAGGACCCTTTACCGTGACATTTCACGATACAATGAGCTTGAGACTCAAGAAGAAGCTCAAGAAGAGACAGGATGGAAGCTTGTCCATGGTGATGTTTTCAGGATTCCAACCAATTCAGATCTGCTCTGCGTCTACGTTGGTACAGGGGTCCAATGTTTAGGCATGGTATTTGTCACAATGATATTCGCCATGCTAGGGTTCCTCTCCCCTTCGAATAGGGGTGGTCTGATGACGGCCATGCTTCTGCTCTGGGTCTTCATGGGACTCTTTGCTGGTTACGCTTCTTCACGTCTCTACAAAATGTTCAAAGGAACAGAGTGGAAGAGAATTGCCTTCAGGACAGCCTTCTTGTTCCCTGCAGTTGTCTCTTCCATCTTCTTTGTCCTAAACGCTCTCATCTGGGGACAAAAGTCATCTGGGGCTGTCCCCTTCGGAACAATGTTCGCCTTGATCTTCCTCTGGTTTGGCATCTCGGTTCCTCTTGTCTTTGTTGGCGCTTACCTCGGTTTCAAGAAACCAGCGGTTGATGACCCAGTGAAAACCAACAAAATCCCAAGGCAAATCCCAGAGCAAGCTTGGTACATGAACCCAGTTTTCTCGATCCTCATTGGAGGAATCTTACCGTTTGGTGCAGTCTTCATCGAGCTCTTCTTCATCCTCACATCCATCTGGCTCAACCAGTTCTACTACATCTTCGGGTTCCTCTTCCTCGTCTTTATAATCCTCATCGTTACTTGCGCCGAGATAACCGTAGTACTCTGCTACTTCCAGCTTTGTAGTGAGGACTACCTGTGGTGGTGGAGATCATACCTAACATCAGGCTCATCAGCTTTGTATCTCTTCCTCTACGCGGCGTTCTATTTCTTCACAAAGCTTCAGATCACAAAACTGGTGTCGGCGATGCTTTACTTTGGGTACATGCTCATCGCATCTTACGCATTTTTTGTGCTCACTGGAACAATAGGTTTCTATGCTTGTCTCTGGTTCACAAGACTCATCTATTCCTCGGTAAAGATCGATTAGAGGAGCATGGACATGATGATGGTGGTGGTGATGATCAAGGAACAAAGGGGGAAAGGTGATTATAGTTTATCTTCGTTTTCTTTCTTTTCCTTAAAATGATTTTGTTGCATTTTAGATCTATTTTGTTGCAGAACAAAAGTGTTTTAATATATGTGAACGTCATAGTAGTGTATTTTGTTTGATTTGTCTAATAACACAATTTTTTTTTATAATCCTTGCATTTGAGTATGTGTTATATAACAGTATGTTTTTAATAGAAAAAAGTATTAGGAAAAAAAAGATGAAAGCAAATCAGATTTAAAATGTTTGATGCTGATCAGGCTAACTGCAAGTGATTAGAGAGGAAGATTAACATTGGTTTACCTTCCCCATAAAAGAGATTTAACAAAACCTGCTTCATGTGATTGAACTTGGATGAAGCTGATGACGCCATAGGAGCTGTGCTTGGAGTGCAAATGCTGTTCCTCTACCATGTGTGCTGCCACTGCCACCATGCCTTGCTATCAAATCCCAAACACACCCTTTTGGCGTTTGCACCATCGTTCCTAAGTTATGTCATTGTACTTCTTGCTCCATTTAACTGTATTTATTTATTTATCTCTTGCTCCAACATCTTCATATAGAATGAAGTCTTGAGATGGTCAGAATTTTAGCGCACTCTTTGATTCATCATCATAAATAATCTGTTCAACATCCACAACAACGATGGGCCAATCCTTTTTCAACTTAAAGCCCACTGGAGAGGAAAGCCCACTTTAATCTAGCAAAGGTTATAATACTCAGGCCTCAACTTTACAGACATTGACGGACAGAGAAAGTTCCTCGAAGAAGATCTTTACCTCCGCGTACGATAGACCTTGTTCCTCTCTCATCGCGACCTTTACCTCTCTTCCTGTAATCGCCGTCTTCAACGAGATCCATCTTCCACGGTACCCTCGTCATCTTCCTCCGATTAGATCCGTGGATCTTTCTTTCTCCCGAGCTATTTCTTGTGAAATTGATACGACTTTAAAGCTGTTTCTAGGTTCATCAGATGCTTGACTCCATCAAGGTTTCGCTGCTTTAGGGTTTCGAACACGAGCTAATACGATTTTGAAGCTATCGCCATTTTAGGTAGTGTTTCACAGCTTAATCCCTTTACCTGCATACTTAGTCGTTGCTGCTTTATCTGTTGATCTTCGATTTTTATTTTTAGGTTTTTTAATTCAAATGGAAACGTCAAGCACCAGTAACGACACCTCCTTCAGGGGCTCTCCTCGGAGAAACTCATCAATCCTCTCAGCTTCTAACCTCATCCAAGCCCCCATCTCAACCTTGCTAGAGTACTCAGGTCTCTTCCGACCAAGAACAACAAATCCTAATCACGAGGGCGAAACAACATCCCTGGTTAGTAGTAGTAGTAGTAGTAGCGATGATTCTCCAGGGATGATCTCCAACGGAGGAGGAGGAGGAGAGGTTGCCATTAGGATCATCGGCAACGCGGAGCAGGATGCTGCCGCCGCTGCTGCTGCTGAAAGTGATATCACTGGTGCGGCACAGGCCGAAGCTTCTGCTTCGAGTCCCACTGGAGAAGGAGGAGGTGAACCTGTTGCTGGAGATGCTGCTGCGAGCTCGCCTTACCAGAGATATGATATTCAGCAGGCTGCGCGGTGGATCGAGCAGATTCTTCCCTTTTCTTTGCTTCTCTTGGTCGTCTTTATCCGCCAGCATCTACAGGGTACCACTCTCCTCTCTCTCTTTTTTTTTCTTATAATGTTTCATCTTCTTAGTTGTTTGCTTATTGTTTAGGTTTCTTTGTTGCGATTTGGATTGCTGCTGTCATGTTCAAGTCGAATGATATTTTGAAGAAGCAAACTGCATTGAAGGTTTTAATATTTTGTGCATTTATTGATTTATTTATGTCTTTCTCGGTTTAAATAAATGGCTAGTTTTTAAGGCTCAGAACATGTCTTTGATATTTGGTTCGCAGGGTGAGAGGCAGATCTCCGCTTTAATCGGGATCTCTGTAGCGTTTGCTGCACATGTGGTTGGTGTTTACTGGTGGTTTCGTAAGGATGACCTCTTGTATCCCTTAATCATGTTCCCTCCCAAGTCCATTCCACCTTTCTGGCATGCCATTTTTATCATTGTCGTCAATGGTGTGTGTACATTTTTAGCATTTTTTTTATCTCATGTTTTGTAATTTAGTGCTTACATGACTTGCAATTTTGTGTATTTTGCCACAGATACACTTGTACGGCAGGCCTCGATGATATTCAAGTGTTTTCTCCTGATTTACTACAAGAACAGTAGGGGGCGAAATTATCGTAAACAGGTCAGGGTTCTTCTTGTGTATGTTCCATTTGAGCTTTATTCACTTCAAGCTGGCTGTGTGATATATATACATTGGTAAGCTGATCATTAATTTGGTTATTAACTTTTTTTTTCTAATGCAGGGTCAATTGCTAACTTTGGTTGAATATTTGATGCTTCTGTATCGCTCTTTGCTGCCTACCCCTGTATGGTACCGTTTCTTCTTGAACAAGGATTATGGAAGCCTCTTCTCCTCTCTTATGACAGGACTCTATCTGACTTTCAAGCTCACTTCTGTAGTTGAGAAGGTAAGTGTTATTCTCCTGAATTTCATCACCTTTTTTTTTTTTTTTTTTTTTTTGAACCCTGAATTTCATCACCTTATTTTCTGGAAGTAGTAGCTGATGAGTGGAAATTGGCAATAAAAATTTTAGGTTCAATCCTTCTTTACGGCGTTAAAATCTTTGTCACGTAAAGAGGTGCATTATGGGTCGTATGCAACTACAGAGCAGGTAGTGTTTTAGAAATATTCAAATATATAACTTAATGCCTCTTAAAGATTCAAGCATTAACAAGCGAGAGAAATGGCTTTTTTTTCTTAATAATATGTGCACAGGTGAATGCTGCGGGAGACCTGTGTGCCATCTGCCAGGAGAAGATGCACACACCAGTTCTACTTCGATGCAAGCACATGTTTTGCGAAGATTGCGTTTCAGAGTGGTGAGGTGTTTTGTGCATATAGCAGTTGGTTCTTTTTTGTGTGTGTGGATGTTTGAATGAATGTTGATTAATGGCTTGGGCAGGTTTGAGAGAGAGAGGACTTGTCCTCTGTGCAGGGCCTTGGTGAAACCAGCAGATCTGAAATCATTTGGTGATGGATCCACGAGCCTTTTCTTCCAGATATTCTGATTATACAAGACTGCAAAAGTACAAATAGTGATCACAAGCCCTTGGTAGAAGAGAGTATTGCCGTTTATGTTGTGCACGAAAGACACCACTGATGATGCCTTGAAGATGTTTATACAATGTCATTTGTTAATATGAAATCGCCTTTTTTATATTCCTTAGCCTAAAAAAAAAAGAATTCAATAATCAGAAATCGTGTTTATTCAATATGAAAAAGTTCTTACTACAATGATCAACAAGAGCAAGGAAGCTGTTTATAAGTTATACATAGAAGCTTTTGCTACATTTGAAACTATTTTTTGTTGCTCGAAAACTACTGATACTCCACGGTCCACCACCTTCTTCACAAAGCAAGCTTGTACATTCAAACGGGTGAAAGTTTCCTTATGCAAACTCTTGCATCCTAAACCTCTGCAAAAGCTCCAAAGACCTACAAATGGATCAATCAACCACAAACGAATGGCATTGAATGCAGTCAAATTAACACATTCAATAAGCTAAGATTGTTTTGCTTTGAAATAACAATCAAACAGGAACATAATATATATACTAACCTGATAAGAGGTTCTGTCATTTTGAGATGACGATGCAGTTCCTGAGGAAGCATTATTATCACCAGTATTTTCCAGAGGCTTATCATCACTCACTCTATGGATTCTTAGATTTAGGCTGCCACTTGAGCATTCGAGCCTGGATCTCGTCCTACATCATCCGACATGGAAGTGTGAAATAACAACCTCCATTTCCTCATCATAATTGAAAGATAAAAAAAGTGTAGCACTGTTGTAACTAAGACTTTAGCAATGAGAAAATATGAAAGAAAAAATTGAAATGAAACGCAGAGGAAAAGACAAAGTAAGAGTTCAAATCCACCTGCATTGTATACAAAAAAAAAAAGATGTTCTAGCTTTAATTAGGAAACAACTAAAAAGTAATAAAACTAACAAATAAAAGTATGTATTTAATTTATATTATTATGTATGCAAATCCTAAACATCAATTATTTAATATTTAAATCCAAAAGGAGTGCATAATATATTGTACCTGATTTTCACAAAACTCGGACGTTTTATCTTTCCATTTTTAGTAGCTTTTACATACTACTAGATTCAATCTCCGCGCTACGCGCGGATAAGTGTTTTTTTAAGTTTTGTTTTAAATAGTCTGTATAATTTTTTCTGCAATGAGTGTAATATATATAAAAAGATGAACTGTTGATCATCGGATAGCGAACTTAAGAAATAGAGTAAACGCAAGTACCCAAAAAAAAAGAAATTTCATAAGAGAAAAAAGCGTCTGAAGAAGAAATGGTACGATGGAATCTTTTGTAAGAAGCGATCTGCAAAAGGTAAGACCAAGTTAGTATACTTATATAAATTTATAAACGATTTAATGATTAGGTATATAAATAGATACCTGAATCTTGTGGTTACATGAGAATTGTGTGTGTCCTTCTCAAAAGTATATAGCTTACTAAAGTGGTGATGTTGGGCCCTGTGAATCTGCCATGAACTTTAAGTTTGAAATGTTTTTCACATAAAAACGGTGTATGTATGGACGTTTATAATTAAATTGTTAATACCTCTGTGGGGATGAAGGCCTTTGAAGATCTCTTTGTAGACAACGTTCTTCACCTTAAGCCTGTGGGAATCTTCGCCTTTGATGATAGTTAATCCCGTTTTGCTTGTGACTCGTGATAAAGCCACATAGAGTTGACCATGGGAGAACACGGGTTTAGGCAGATATAGAATGACCTCTTTTAAGCTTTGACCTTGGCTTTTATTGATTGTCATTGCGTAACACAATCTTATAGGGAACTGCCTTCGACGTAAGGTGAACGGAAGATTTGTTTCATCATGCAGAAGAACAATTCTTGGAATCAAGATCTTTTTTCCGATGTGCGATCCGGTGACAATTTCTGCTTTTAGCAAGCGGTCGCCTATGTGGGTTAGGATCATACGGGTACCGTTGCACAATCCTTTTCTCTGGTTTATGTTCCGTAAAATCATAACTGGGGCCCCAATCTTCAGAGTGAGTTTATGCGAAGGCAAGCCTGAAAACTCTAGGGAATTGAGATACTCCAACGGGTAAAGAGTTTCGTTTTGATCTGACGTAGCTTCTGATATCTCGAAGCTATCGAAACTGAAATAATCTTTTGAATCCCCGTCAGTATGAGAGATGGTATAGGCATTGATCTCATCCACAGTTTCATTACGTGGTGTGAGTATAGCTCTATCAGTGTAGTAGCTCTGTGAAGTTGGGACTGTATGGACTTCTCCGTATGCGGCATTAACAACCTCTCTCAATGCATCCTCACCACATTCTCGAATCAGTGAATCATCGACAGATATCATCTGCTCACTGTGGTTATCATACTCTTCTCCCAAATCAGTTTCTGTGCGACCTTCTCCGACCTGGATGAGCCATTCCGAAAACTCATTCTCCTCCTGATTCAGCCTCATATTCGTCTTCAAAGAGAATTTGTGGCAGCTATGCCATAGGTATGAGTGACTTATTGAAGCTAGGACAGTATCGACTTTGTTGCCTCGTGGGATTACAGGTAGTGTCTGTCGAAAATCACCACCTAAAAGAACTGTTTTGCCGCCAAAAGTCAAATCTTTAGCGGCTGCATCTTTTCTAGACATTATATCTCTCAGAGATTTGTCCAGAGCCTCGAAAGCATGCTTATGTGTCATAGGAGCCTCGTCCCATATTATAAGATCCGTCTTCTCGATTAGCTCGGCCAGCATTGTTCTGGGTTTGATATTGCATAGTTTATTTTTATCGAGCTTTAAAGGGATATTGAAGCGAGAATGTGCTGTTCGACCGTTAGGCAATAGCAGTGCGGCTATCCCAGATGAGGCGACCGGTAGTACAATCTGTTTTCTGGATCGTAATCTCGATATGATGGTTTGGTAAAGGAAAGTTTTACCTGTGCCGCCTGCGCCGTAGCGAAGAATAGCTTCCCTTCTTTTTTGTCAACAGATTCTAGGACCGAATCATAAATTACACGCTGATCCGTGTTAAGCTGGTTAAATTGCCTGTGATGTCTTAACGTTTCCTCAGCGATGTCGTAGTCCAATTCCTGGCTCCACAAATTGCTTCCCAGCTCTTTCAGCAGAACAGGTTTGATTTTCGGCATATCTTTAATATCGCTTAAAGTTCGGTCATGCATTCGCATTAATTTCTCGACTTCTATTAACGTGTACTGCTCTAGAGTCTCATCATCTAGCTCAGATTCGCGTGACCCATGATTCTCTGCCTCTTGTGTAATATATCCTCGCTCATTGATCTCCAGGAGTGTTTCCATAAATGTTTAGGGCTCGTAACAAAGCAGTTTGTCAAGAAGGTGACAAACATATCACGGAGTTGATATGGGGTAGCCCAAATAATGCCTTCTGACATAGTCTCGTGCCACTCAACGTCGTTTTCAAATAGCGGCGTCGCGTAACAAACTGATTTGAAATCAGGATATTTAACGTTGTTGTAGGTCTTGAGCTCATCATAACTTCTTGGACCCTTAATCTTATTTATAAGGATCCTTAGAAAGTAACGATCACCTGATGATGGATGAACATTTACGATTCTGCCAATGGCTTTTCCTTTCTTGCGTGGAGACCAGACTTTAGTACTGTTGTTCCAGACAAAATATTCTGGGATTTGCACGTACGTTAATGTTCTTGCAAACTCGGCGTCCGCATAAAACCATCCACTCAGTGAACATTGTTTTTCGATGCCCGCTTACGGATTACGACCAAGATTATCAGTTTCTTTGACTGAGATGTTATGTTCGCCTTCGGATGAATGATAAGCTTTTCAACTGATGGTTTTCTCTTGTGTATGTGGTACGCGTTCAACCGCCACATTGACTCACACGCAGTCAAATATCGAGCTTCGATGTAATCTTGGATCTCATTCGCTGCCTGACGACTCTCTCATTTGATCCATCTGGAGTAGCATTCTCGAAGTACTTGCCATATTTCCTTTCGATAACAGCTGATGCTCATCAACACCTTTGGTTATGTATTTGAATAAATACTTAACCGCACTTGTCCGATTACACCACTCGACATTAATATGAGCATTGTACTTCTTTAGAAGCTCAATGTTATGGGGTACAACAGAGGTGTTGTCTAGGATAGATCCATTTTTACTGCACTTGCCTTCGTTCCGACGGCGGTATAACACATATCCTGACTTGTCGATAGAGGTGGTATTATTATACGGCCGAGGATACTTTTTTGTGCACACATTATTTTCCATACATGGCGACCTCGGATTAATTGTACCACATGGTCCGTGGATCATGTGTTTTGTTACCAAATCATAAGCCTCTGGATCTTCATCTTTGTCTGGTAGCTCGGCTGAGATTATCTGATCAATTTCTTCTGCACTCGGTGTTCTGGAACAGTTTCCAAACCACAGTAATATATGAGCATGAGGAAGACCCCTTTTCTGAAACTCTATTCTGTGGAGAGCTGCTGTGTACGGTCTGAAGAAAGTCCCTTTTTTGAAATCTGTGAGCAACTGATCTAATTTCATTTTGAAGACACGGCATTCAATGTCTGGCCTATCATTAGGTGAGTCTCCACCATATCTCATAAGATGCTCTTTTATCTCGATCCAATTAGGATTGGCCGTCATTGTGACAAATAAATCAGGATTGCCGAAGTCCCTGCAAATTGCCATTGCATCATAATATTTCTCAACTAAGTATCGGGGCCCACCAGTGAAACTCGGCGGCAATATATACCTCTGCCCAACAATTTTAGCATCTGTGTCACCTTTGATTACAGCGTCCAGAACATTACTGTATAGCTCGGCCCTCAAGATATCCTGATTATTCCTTGCCCACCTTAGACGATCTTCCTCAATCGCTGTATAAACGTCTATTATAAATTGATGAAAGAGACGCCCTCCTTTAACCAATGTCATTCCTTGGCTCAGACGTGTCTGGATCAATGAACAGTAATATTCGCGCATGGTCAGGAATTGTCTTGTTTTCGAACTGCCTATCTCAAGATTTAATGGGATCTCTGGGTGAAAGCCATACTCACCATATGGAAACAACAGAGGGTACTGTAGACTCATATATAGAGGGTGATCGTCACGTAACTGCTGCAAAGTTTCAGATTGGAATTGAACCACTATGTCTCGTAACCCAATTGTCGATGACATATCCCCTACAATAAGGCCTGCGACCTCGCTTGTGCCCGGAAGATCGTATTCTCTACCTTTTCCTTTATCGGGAGCAACCTAACAGTGAACTCTTCCCCTTTCTCGTAGTGGTCACGTGCTCGGCGGAATATTTTAGCCAAACAATTATTCTCGTCAACCATCTCAATCAAACGCTGCAAGGTTGACTCATCAAGGTTACCCTCACCCGTGGTTTGACCCATTGCAGTCAAACGGTTTTTGACTTCGTTGCCTGTATCAAATATATAAAGCTGGAGATATTCCGGGAGTCGGCCCTGTTGGGGTATAAGCGATCAATCCTATGGTGGGTCTGACCTGGATCCGTATAGTGTATGGACCAGTATGCACAACACTATAATCCATTTTCATCCCAACTGATGTGAAAGCCAATACAGAGTTATAGACTCTGATTGTATCCCGAAACGACCTAGACCGGAGAAGTTCTTCTAATAGGGCTGGAGGTTGTCTAATCGGAGGCAGCTTTATCTGGCCGTGGTTACAGCAAATCGTAAACGTCGGTTCGCCGGTTCTCGAATCCGTACCAGTGCTCTCGATACCCACATAAGCCACATTTCGTGCATTCTGATTGGGTTATCTCTGGCTTTAGATGTAGAGTCCTTATCTGTATTAAATAATGTTTGACATTGTTTAATATCGCCTGTTTATAATAGAGTATTGTACGGAGTTTTAATTCCGTTAAGGAAAACAGCAAAATCTGTATGTATAAGATCTTTTTAGTAAGACCTTGTTTTAATTATTGATACTTTATATATAAATACATATATATTCTTATTTTAAAATATTTTTTATTTATCATGGGACCAATTGGTAGTGTATGTAAAACTGTGCAGGAGTCATATGAGATATAAAGTTATTAACCAAATAATATAATTAACGTAATATGAACATTAGCGAGAAAAATAACAACTATTGTATGTACATTAGTACTTTAAAAATATTTTATTTCAGATTGACCATATATATATAGTATGTACCTTTTTTTTTTCCAGTGCGCCTGAAGCCGAGTGGTCGTGATGGAGCATCTGAATTTATACGCAAACAATTAAAATCACAATTATAAAAGTATTTATTCTTAACATATTAGGGTATATATGATGTTTACCTTGTGAGAGTGCTGAAGTTCGTTTTGATAGTAACATGGCTCTCCGCATGTTACGGGCATTTTCTGTTTAACTAAATAAATTTTAAATCTATTAATATAAGAGTATATAAGGTATAATAAATTTGATTCATGACTAAGTTCCTTACTATAAGAGTCGCATTTCTCGCATCCACCTATTTGTTGTAATTGAAAAAATTAGTGTAATGTTAAAAAGGGGTAAATATATGTTATTAGAGTCCATTGAAACTTACAGTCGTAAAATGTTGGTTTGAATGCCGGTCGATTGTGTATTTGAAGAACTGATATATATTTATAATAAGAGTAATGTTCAAATCAACATCATTGATCTGAAATAATTTGTATGCTCGAATAAAGACATACCTTTCGATTTGGTACGTGAGCCGATCGGACGACCCCGTTTTCTTTTATGTGTTATCGGGGACGACGACTCTGCATTTTAAATCATAGATAATTACTAATATTGTCCGACAACATATGTAAAAGTCATACGGTATGAGTATGACCTTAATCACTACTAACAAAAACATTTAGGAATATTAGTAACTCAAGAACTAACATCAATATGAAATAATATTCCGGGGTAAGCATGATCAAGACAGATATAATAAACTCTGGAACTCAGGTAGGAATAGTTATTATAAATTATTTATAAATTAATGCGATGATTATACTAACAGAGATTGTAGGTGAATAATGATACGATATTCTACCTCTCGGTATAACTAAAATATGATTTCTCAATCATGAAGATCATCTAGACGTAATTAAGTGTGTAGATATAGCCAAATCATTGACTATATGTACTCATTATATTTATAGTATTTACCGATACACTATCTTATATTTTAGACAAAGTCACGTTCATATTCCATTAATCTGAACTCATGTTATTGTTTATAAAAAGACTGTCATTATCAAAATCCAGAGTCCAAGTTTTTTTTTTTAACTCCCATAATGTACTATGTGTTCCTCGTATATTTTTTTATACTGTACGATCTCAAAGGTAATGAGTCATTGGGTTTATATATACATATAACTGAAGAATTAGTTGAATAACATAATTTGTTAGTCATAACTTTTGTTTAAAAGGTACTAAAAAATTGACATATATATATATATATATATATTCTGGAAAATAATTATAGCATTCATAGCTTATTATCAACCTAAACAATTTATGGAATGTGTATAAGTATGTTTGGAAAGTTTTGTGTAAAATCACGAAAATTGCCTATAAGTTGTAAATAGTTATAATATACTTATGTGTATTTACAAAAGCAGTTTCTATGAATTTTATTGAGATAATCTCCTCTTTTGATTAATAGTTTGATCGATCCATAAAATTCCACTTATTGATTCTTTAAATTGGTTCTTGTAAGCTATAATTTAAAATTCCATTTATTAATTCTTTAAATTGATTCTTCCGAACATGTTTTGATTTATCAAAATTAGATATTTCTAGTGAGTTCTGAAATTAGAACAGAGCAATCATATTTGATTTGATTTGCACAGAGTATAGATGACCTCAACAGACATAATGGCATAGTTAATCACAACTCTAATTATATTATGTGCAATAGTTTATATTAAAGCATCGCACTATTTTTTTAATTTTATATTTTTGTTTAAGAATCGTAAAAATAATCATGAATATGCATGAATCGTAACTAAGCAAATTATAATATTTTTCCTATCATGTTGTCCAATAAGAGATGAAGTGGAACACGTGATTACCTGCATTTTGAACATTTTGCTCAGAAGAGGTGGAGTCCATTCCGGGTATACACGAAGCCTGGCTCGCAAAGATGGCCGACAGCGTTTGTTCAGATTGTGGGTGAGTAATACGTGTTTTGATATATGTTTCTCTGGTATCTCGTGCAAAGATATTCTCGATACAATGATTGCTTGTTAGACAATTATACAACATCCCTTATTTAACCGAAATCTTCATGTATATATGGTAGCTAATAAATACAAATCATATTGGATATAAAGGTGATAGTGTATAATACATAAATGAGAATATAAATAGTAGTTTGTTTTAAGTATGATCAAAACGAATGCTTCTTCTTCTTTTTTAATATGTTGATATGTATGGGATGGTGAGAAAATGTGAAATTGATAAATAAATTGTTAAAAGTTACTTAAAATCACTTAATTTGCATTTTTGTACTTTACTTTATACATTCTAAATAACAAATTTGTTTGTGTGGAATGATTTTTTTTTTTTAAAAGAAAATTGTTTAAAATGTTAGTAAAAATATTAGCTGTAAAGAATATTTATGTAACTATATATATAATCTAAATAACTATATATCTCAAGAATATTCTAATTCTTATTATGCTGGTAAGTAGCAATGAGTAATACATAATAAACCAAAATGCATGATTCTTATTTAGTTCTTAACAATAACATATACAATTAATAAGAGTAAATATGAATAATTATAAATTTTAACTATACATGAATAAATATAACATGTTCATTCTGTTTGCATGTTTTGATATTTCGTATTTATGCACACAAATTAAAAAACTTTTAGTTTGATTCTTTATAGTTTAAAATAAGAATACCTTCACTATATATCTAATCACAACACAACAATCAGAATATATATATATATATATATATATATTAGGAAATATTAAAAAACCATCATATAAATAATAAATGGTATATAGTTTGGTAAAAAAACCTCTATACTAACCTTTTAGAGAATGGAGGGAGTAATTTTTATTTATATGAATAATTCCAGTTTAAATATTATATGAGGGTTCAAGAAAATACATACACTTAATCCGTAAAATCGGCTATTAATATGTATATTTTTAGGTGGTTATATGAAGTTTTTTAACATTGAAATTAATGAATACATTCGAACTGGCTAAAAACAGAAATATAATAAAATATATTTCAAGTTCAATAAAAAAAATTTAGATTACTTATTCTTAATTATAACTTTCACTATTTTATTACATATTTTACTATCTCTTTTAGAAACTATATATATATATATGTTACTATATCAAAACAGATTTATCTATTCCATCACGTTCACAATATTGATTTTTCTTGTATTCAATAGGTTTCTAAATTTTACTGATCCAAGATAATTGATTAGATCCAATATAATTTGTATTTATGATCTAATAATGGAATCGTATATTTTCCATAATCAAGGATCATATGAAGATTTGTACGTTTATATTTTGATTCCTAAATTTTAATCGAAACGTAACGTGCAAGCACAAACTATGATTATAAGGTTTTTATAAGACTAAGTAAACTAATTGAGTTGGCGTAACTGACAATTTCAAGTAGCATCCAACATCTGACTAATATTATTCTGATGAGTATAATTTACAGAACTTCTGTTTGTCCTAGTGGTGAGATAGTCATTGTATATGCCTCTGGACCAGGATTCGATTCACACCATCGCCCAAATTATAATTGGGATCATATACCATTTTATCGTGTGAGAGTCTCACTTTTTTTTTCCTGGCATTAATATGCAACAGAATAGTCACTAAAGTATTTCTAATTACATAAAATAAGTTTATAATTAGTAATACTCCGAGTGATTTACTTTTTTTTTTTGTTATATATATCTAAAAAACTATTTAAGATATTGATATTGAACAATAAGCATAGAATTGGCATAAATTTAAGAATTTTAAATCAACTTCTTAAAAAATATAAAATCAGTTGTCATTTATATTTAACTTCCTGTTTTTTCAATTTTTACATAATAATAAATTTATATGTTTATTTTGATGTAAATAGAAAATATTAGTATTGTTATTAGTTTTGCGTATCTGACACAAAATTTAAATTTTTTTAAAGATAATGTTACATATTTAAAAGAAAAAAAAGGATTAACATACTAAATAACAGGAAGATAGTATCTAGCAGCTTTGTACTTATCAAAAAGTGCATACAACATAAACCCAATTTTATATCTATATATAGTTGTCTTTGTAAGAGTTTTATAAAATATGAATATAAGAAAATAGAACTTATTATTTTGAGTTATGATCATACCCTGCTTTTGTTTTATCATTTTCAAAAATATTATAAAAGGAAATCAGCTGGGTCATTTGGATACGAAGCATAGCAATTTTAATATGAAATGGATTCGTAATATATTTAAATATATTTATATTAGTTTACTAAATGTGCAAATATTTTTTAAGCACACAACAACAAATCTTCTTGAAAACTTTTGGAATATATATTTTTTTTTTTCTGAAACAGATATTTCAAATATAGTAATTTTATTTTTTAGGAAGATGAAGCAATCAAACTATGTGGATTGACGTGATTGACAATTGTTTAATGCCTTCCGCCAGCTGACTAATACTAAATATGATGGGCGGAATTACCAAGCCTCGAACACCTTCTAGTGCCTGAATCTCATATCCGAATATTTTCCTTTTTTCTCTTAATTTATACCGTTTTAAATGGTCACAAAGTCTAATCAACAATACACAAACTTTATTTTTTTTTTAAAAAAAAAAACAAATCCAAACACAAAGAGATGACATGAGTCCCTTTTCACAAAGATTAAATGTATTTATGTTTCCATATATCATATGGTGATTGTGTATTAAACATTTGGGTCAACCAGGATCAACGACTTCATAATAATAATCAATTATCATTTTTTTTTTGCTTTTTTAAAAAAATTCCAACAAAAAGGTTTTATGGTAATGAAAACAAAATGAATAATAATTGGATAAATCTTTTTCTCTCGGTACTTTTCGGTAGTATTGTATGAATGAAGTACATCTTCCTTTCATATTTCTTTTCGATCTCGTATTAGATCCTTTGAAATGCTTGATGTATTGATTGATTTGTTGAAATAAAACCTTGTTGGGTGATGAATTGGGTTGTAGTTTGCCTGCAAGAATACAGTATATTATTTTAAAAACAAAGCTTGACTTGTATAGCTCTTTTTGTGTTTAGAATTATTTACCTCTAAAAATCTTAGGAATTATGCTTGTGAAGATGACCACTTTAAATTTCATGTTCTTCTCGTTTTGGAGGATGCTAAAATCTGCTGCTTGCTTATCCCACAACATGAGCTTGACCATTGTTGACCTGAATAGAATTTATGTATTAAAGAAATTAAAATTTTGTTTACTTCTTTCTGTTAGTATCACCTGTTCAGCAAAAGTCCGACTGTCAATTCTGTATTATCTTCTGGATGGAATGGACGTGTGTTTTGCATCATGCGTATTTGCCCAACGACATCTGCAATTTTTTTTTTTTATTTACAAACCAAATCAATGTTTGTTAAATCAAAAAATAATGCCGAATGATGTACCTGGCAGATAAGTGGGTATAGTGGCTAAGTGCAGAAGACTCTCATAATTCTGAGGAGATAAGTTGTGAAGTGGAAAGATTGGACCTATACCTGTAACATTTGACATTTTTGTCTCTTGGCCAAGCTGAATGTAATATGGGAGTGGGGTGAGTTTTCGCTGTCTTTGATTGTGTAGGACGGAAAATCCTGAAATCTCATATACATCTCCTTCTATTAAATGGTTTGGGTCATTTGGCTGATGATTTCCGGTTAGCCGGCCTTCCAATAATTGTCCCTGGTTATAAACATTTTTTTTAAAATCAAACCAACTAAGTTCCCACTGGTTAGATTTTTAATAAATATGCCGAAGTGGGAAACATACATGTATGCCAATGTTTTTTATATAGGACTTACATGATGGTCATAGCAAATGAAGCCGGTTGAGATTTTGGTATTGTCCTTTTGATGATTTTTATGTCCCAAATACTCCTTATACATACGGTTATAGGGCGCATCGATATCCCTTCTCGAAGTTTGTGGATTCTTTGAGGAATACAATCCACAATAGATGTCACTATAAATCATGAGATTTAAATTAATAGCATATATTTATAAAGTTTAGGAAAAAACTATAAATACTAATAAAACACATAGAACTGTCACTGTAATGTCTATGCTCAGGATCAATTTTTTGATATGCAATCATCTAAACACTAATATATTTATACATATTATTATGCTATTATTATAGGATTCTCATAATAGCTTGATCAAAAGAAATAATAAATCTCATAAATTTCGAGAATATATACACAATGCAAATAACATAACAAATATGTAGGGTTTTATATATATATATATATACATAGTATAAATAGTTACATAAATAATTATACATTTTAAAAATTTTGTGAAGTTTTTTTTTTCTGATTATGAAGGATATAAATTATGTCAAGTATAAGACCACTCTGATTCTACACACAACCAAATATCAGTCAGTAAGATTAATTAATTAAGTCGAATGGACATTAGTTCTAAAAACTTACAGATTGATTTTAATTATAATAAGGTTACCTGAAGCTTCCATGGAATAAACAGCGTTTGGTGACATTGTCAACTCCTCACCTCTGAAAAATTAAGAAAATACATTATTCAGTAGTTTAAATAACTATACGAATTCCATATCGTATTACAAAACAAAAGTTAACTAAATAAGACCCTAAAACTGTAGACAACGGATTCAACCTATGAAATAATGTTTTAAACAGAATAACCAATATTAGAGACGTGATATAATGAAACAAAGAGAATATGTTATTTTCTCTAATAACCCTTACTCAGATCGTATAATACTCAGTATACTCTCAAGTACTCACATGTACTTTATCGGTTACAAAATTTTAATTAGAGGCGGATAAAACAGAACCTATTTGGGGAGCAGGGAGATTCAGAGAGAAGCAATGGCGTCGAACTATGAGATGTAGGAGTCCTACTGCGTAATAACCCTTATGGGTTGAGTAGGTCCTTTTGCAATGTAAAATTTCCAAAAGTGTAGATCCTGAATCAATTTTTATTAATTGATAATCAATCATAGAAGATTATGCGGTGTGTTTTATAGAAAAATTATTAATTGTCTAGATTTTTATTAAATAACTATGTACATAGAATGATTTGCATCATAAACATTTGATCGTACCAACCTCAACTAACCTCAATCCCACCTCCTTGTTATGACAAGTAGGATTCTAACACACGTTAAAATAATATAGCAACAAATATAATTAATATATAGATAGCCTTAACTAATCACAATCTGACTACTTATCATTCATCCTTCAACCAAGTATAATTATTCTATATATATATCATCTCTTTTTTCAAATTCTAATGTATATATATATATATATATAGATAGCCATTATTAATAATATATTATTAGCAAAACGGAGTTATAACCAAGTTTGTTATAACCAAATCCAGAACAAAGTAGAAAACAAAGCAAAGTTTAAAATAAACGAAAACAATCATAAGTCTTCATTAGCCACATTTGGCACGCTTGACACACTCTGATTCAACCCCATCAGCAACCCTTTTCACAGTCTCAGCTGCATGATCATCCCCTTCATTAACAGGCTCCTCATCAACATTCTCTCCCAAGTTGGCCTCAGGCTCTGGGGCTTCAAGAGGGAGCACCTTTGTCACAGTTAGAGTCTGAGTCTTGGCAGTCAGATTGTGGCTTGATACTTTCACTATGAACGTCCGTGTCTGTCCAATGGTATCAATAAGAGCTCGAGGCACTGGAACTATGTGATCCTCTCCTACACTATCATTAGCCTAATACAAATATAAAAATATCAGTATACATCATCAAATTTTTTTTGCAAGCATACGGTTTGAAATCTTATAAACATTCAGGTTTCCAACTACCTGGTAATAGCTCTCAACCAACTCAGCAGCTTTCTTTCCAGTCAGCTCCTCGCCAGCATCACCAAGGAGAACAAACACGGCTTGATCATTGTGATCGTACACAGAGAGCCTCGACAGGTACCTGTAAGAGAGAGACATTTTTTAAAAAAATTTCAGTGAGTGAATGAGTATAGCTAAATTCAAAACACATACTGTGGCACACCAACGATCTCGCTCTTCCCACATTTCTTGCACATTAGCGTTGTAGCCCCTTTGGTTGCTTTGGTATGACACTCACCACAGCCTATGTAATACCACATAGAACCGTGCACAACATCATCAATGGTTGCTGTGCACTCAAACCAAGCAACCTGGAAAATACAATGTCAGACTTAGATAATATTATTGAATATCTCAGAATATGGAACTGTGATACCTTAGCAGATGCCTGTTTCATATAGGCGAAGAGCTCCCCCAAAGTCGCTGGCTCAGGCTTGATGACCACATCTGCTTTAACTCGGTTGGCAACATCAAGGTTCAAGTCCAACCTGAAGCAAATGTCAAACCATATATTACAAAAGTGGAGTAATTCAAATAATAATCCACTACATGAAACCATAAACCTTACCAACTGAGGTAGTCCCGGGTTTCTTGGACATCACCATCCAAAAATACTCGAGAAGGGGTCATAGAAGACAGAGACAGGACTGCACAAAACAGGATCAGTGACATGATACCGAAGCAAAATTATGATCTAATGAATCAAAACAATATGCTGTATCTCTAATATCCATTACTCAAATACCACAATGTTCGGTCCATTCTCTACTATTAACTCATATGTCTTCTAAATGTTTCACAGCTATAAAACTCTATAGACAAATCAAAAAAGGCAGTTATACCAAAATTTTCTAATCAGATCCCACATACTCTAGGCGACTCCTATCTCTTACCATATTTTAAAAATAAAAGGCTACAGAGATAATAAACTCTAAGCCAATTAAGAAGTAGTTACGATCAAAACCCTGTTACACATCTTAAAATAGCAATTATAAGTTAGTAATACATACCTCCAAACCGTTTTGGGTTTAAAGCGGTGACCAAGATAACACGTGCAGCACATCCAGACGCTTTAAACTTCTCACAGAAATCAGAGGCAGCCTTGTCCCAGAGGCACAGCTTCAACACAGGATCGCTATAACAACAAAAACGCTTGTGGTAAGATCAACCATATGTGAATATGAAATAAGATGGAGATTGACTTACTCATGTGTTTGGACATGAAGATCAACTCGACGGGCTGCAGCTATCCCTGCTTCATCAAGCACAATACTTTCACTGGGAACCTGCCCATTCACCAGCTTGATGTGGCCAAGATAATCTACAATAAAAGACAATCACCTCAATATATTATATCTCATAGGCAAACACTTCAGAATCAATACAATATCTAAGAGTACACTAATATACAATTCCCTAAGTGATGGGGTGTAATGATGGTGAAAACTTACCATAAAGATCGCCTTTCAGATCGCAGGCTGCATCAAATTCTCTATATCCATGAATCCGTAGCCGATCATCAGGGAAATGGATCGTACTGTCATCGAGAACAGAGAGGACAGAGTTCCATGAGAAGCTAACAGTGACATCGCCTTCAGATACCCGGTAATTGGTCTTGTTTCTTGATCCGAAAAACTTGTTGAGTCTATAAGTAGCACCAGCCTTCATGTGACGCAAATAAGTATCAATCCTCCCACAGGGGATAAAGCCCTGGACAACAGTACCCTGTTGGTAAAAGAGAATAAACCAGAGAATCTCATCAGTATATCTCTAGAGATTTGGCAAGCATTCATTACCAAAACGTATTTCATACAGCTCTAAGAAAACATACATAGATAAACATTTTAAATATATGCTATTATATAGATACCCAGTTAGTTCAAAAAATATTCAAATTAAATGGGATATGGTTTGCAGAGATGGTTTGCAACACATGGGAGCATTGCTTAGAAATTTGTATTTGCTCTTTTTTTGAGATTTAGGATTTATACATTACCATTTATTTTTTGTGCTCAATATATTTTAAGATTTTATTTAAAAATTAACGATCTAAAATGAACATGAGAATGACATATAAATAATTATAAAATAATATTATAGATGTTTAATAATTTATTTTCCTTCTCAATAAATTTATCAATAATTTTATTTAATATTAAATTTCATTTTAAAGAATATATCTCTATAGATTGTTAAAAAATAATTTTAGAAAGTTTAAGATTTAAAAATTATAAAATAATATTATCTCAATAACTTTATCGATAATTTTATTTAATATTAAATCTCATTTTAAAGAATATATTTCTATAAATTGTTAAATAATATAATTATAGAAAGTTTAAGATTTTGGTAAATTGTAGAATATTTTTTTGAAATATAAAATCTCGATTTTTTACCTCTCCATCGATGAGAAGCAGTTCGAGGCCGATGAGCACCTTCGACAAAGAATTCCAAGCCTCCCAGAAGTGGATCAAACGAAACCGTAACTCACCTTCATGGGGCCCGAGTGTCAAGTCTTTGAAGGCAATCACCTCCCCTACGGTATCGGAGACGATAGCTTTGCCTTTAGCCACAGAAGAGACAGGAGATTTGCGACCGACACCGGTCTTGGGGACGAAAGAAGCACCGCTCTTGCCGATAGGTTCGATCGGACTGGAGGAAGCCGCCAAAAGGCCTTTTGATTTCATCGTATGGACATCGGCGGAAGAGACACCGGTTTGAGCGACGGGGTTGACCGGACTGGATGGAGCCGCCGTTACGCCGTTCGTTTTCACTGGATCGGGAACACCGGATTTCTTCATCGCAATAATCAGTGGAGAGGATATAAAACTATCGCAACAAACAGTGGAGAGGATATAATATGTCTGATGAAAAATAAAACAACATGCAAGGGATTTATATAGGATCTCAGAGGGAGAAAGCGAAGAGAAACCATTGATGGGAGGGAATTGATTATCCATAATGATAAATCTGAGAACGGATGAAACGAAGAAATGGTAGAGGAAGAGGAAGAGGAAGAGTTCGAAAATTGATTTTCGATTCAGAGAATCAGGGTTTGCACTTCGCAAAAGAGGAAAGGGGTCTAAAGAATGAGATGAGCTTCACGGGCCTCCCAAGTGTAAAGAACCGGGCCGGTGAAATACGAAGCCCATGACGATCAGAGATGCGACGTAAACAATATCGGGCCGGCGAATTCGAAACCCAAATCACACTCAACGGTATCTGACGTGGCAAAAATATAGCCTCCAACTAGTTGATTTAAAATGTGACGTGGACACCCTGAGAGAGGCTCATATTCCTCTTTTATTAGTGATATAGATACGGTAAGATAATCTGCATGCATGTGTTGGTCTACAATATGTTCTAAACACATCAGAGCCGATCTTTTGTAGTTTAGTTACATCAGCAAAATAAATCGATTTAAGATTATATAGTCCATTTTCATATAATTTCTTTCTTCGTGAAAGTCCATCTGTCTTTTGCGCATGAATGAAGCATAGTCTGTTTCATCCGGTTCGTTGACATATAACAAACGGAGTTGTCTCACGTTTGCCATTCATCGAAAGTAATAAGCGAATATGATTTTCACTTAGTGTGAAATTGAAGAAACAACATGTTAGTATACTTAGTAACGAAAAGAAAGTTGGAACAATATCAACAAACTATACAAATAAAATCCTATTGATCCAAGAACCAAATACTCGAAAGTTTTGCAAGTTACAGTTGAAAGACAAATCTTGACACTGAACGTGAGGATTTTACAACAAGCTGACACAGAAAGAGTGACATATTCGCTGTAAAATAATATCCCAACGGAGAAGCTAATTGACGATATAAAGAAAATACATGGAAAAAATAAAAGGGTTTATATATGGCTGGCTAGCTAGTGTATGCAAGCTTATGTTGTGTATCACAATGTTCACAAATGTAAATAAATCCCAAAACCCACAATGTTCTGTGAATCTCACTATTTACACTATTCCACTCATTCGACTAATCTAATATTTTCATATAACAACCCACTCAAACCTCAACTAACAGTAGAATAGATAAATGTTCCCGCTAAACTCCTTTGCTAGATGATAATCATTTCCTTCACCACAGCATTAGCAGATAGGCTCTCACACTCAGCCGTATCAGTTAAACCACACAAGTTTCAACCTCTTCTACACTAACTGTTGCTGATAATACCTCTTGACAGCACACATCTAAATAGAAGATTTTAATTTAGATCAAAAGTATTCACCAACCTACACAGAAACTACAACTCCTCCGATTCTAAGCTCATCAAACCCAATTTTATTCCATGGATTCAAGTGTAAACTACATAATTTTAACAAACCTTTTATAGTTAGGAACCATTCAATATAACCGTGAGCTAGAGTCTGCAAATAAAAGAAAGTATTTATTCCGGTGACAATAGATAAATGCAAACATCCTATTCCAACGAGTCTAAGAAGCCTAATGGGTCAACAAAACCTAACCCAAATAGAAAAAGACACAGACTGTATGAGAAATCCAACAGAGAGTGTATATCCAACTAATGTTAATTATGTCATATGTGTAAATATACCATAAGACAAAATCTATGATTCATCATGACGAATTTACAAAGTAAGTTTTGAAACTACATCATATGCCAATTTATTTAAGATTACAATATATAAAAATAGATGTACCACATGTCATATGTATACATAATGTACACATAATCACTAAGATTGATTAGCGAAGATGATCATGAAGGAGAAGTTATGACATAATGAGAGTGAGCACGCAAAAGCAACCATATACAACAAATTTAATTTTATACAATTTCCCCTTTGTGTGCTCACTCTCTTCTGTCAACTTCTTTTTCCCCATCATCAACATGTAACATATTGAAGCATGTAATATATTGAACAGAAAAAACTTATGTGTATATGTAGCTAGGAAGATCTAGTCCAGAAACCGATGATAAAAGAAAGTTAAAACATAAAAAAAGAGAGAAAATCGCAAGTACAGAACGAAGGTACTTGAGATCAGATTTGGGAATAACAACAACTAATAATACCTCGATCTATGGATACATAAAAGGAAAGTAAAAAATCTAAGTACGGACACTAACTAGGGGTTCTCTAATTCACAGCTCTAGATTTTTTTATTTTTTTAAAGAACTGAAGCTAGAAACAAAGGTGATGAAGATGCGGCTAAGAAATGAAACTGCAATGGAGAAAAAGGCTTTGATCTTATATAAATATTCACTCTCTCCTTCATACGAAGTATGTGTTTGTGTCGGCTGGTTCTTACTCTCTATCGAGGGAGAAGATAAAAAAAAATTTTAAAACCCTAGAGTGAATAAAATCTGAATACGTTTTAAAGAAGTTCAGATTAATTGGAAGCAGAAGATAGAAAATGAAAGAAAAAAACAGAGAGGAAGAGATTATTAATAAGTACGGATGGGGGAAACGCTTGGTTATGGTTTGTCGGAGAGAGAAACGTGTCGCTATCAAAAGGCCAAGTCTTTTGTCTTTGGTGGTTGATTTGACTTGAGATGCGCTATGAGCCGTTGGATGTGTTCTTTTTCTCATCAGTTCCGTCTCTTTGCCGTCTTATCTGTTTAATGTCCTTGTAATAACAGATTGCGCTATTAGTGACGGACACACGCGTGTCGCACCATCTTTTCTCCTTTCTGGATTAAATCAGCATTAATCCAAATTTAATTTTAAGTGTAATTTTTATCTACGTGGACCGGAGGTAGTTTTTTTTTGTATCACGGTTTGTAGGAGACTTGCAGGTTAAAAAGCTACTTAATTTTTCGATAACCAATGAGTAGAAATGTAGAATAGTTAAAATGACCTCGTTGAAGTAGCTTTTGCGGTATAAATATGATTAGTGTTGGTAGCTTTAAATGGATAAATGAGGCCGCAGGATTTTGGTGTTTACTAATTCATAATAAACACGGTTCTGTTCATATAGTTATATTCATCTAAAAGATGAAGTTATACATTTCCTAACAACATAAAGTATGTAGATACTTGAATTCACAGTGTCAAGAATTCATATATATAGTTATTAGTATTATTCAAAATATGTTTTTAAGAATATGAGATGAGAAATCTGAATAGCGAATGAGATTTGAATACTTATTCACAGTGAACTTAAACAAATCAGTCAACAACAAAAATTTAACACTGTTTTACCAACAAAAAAAAATTAAACACTGTTTACACTTCTGGCTCACTTGAATTCACAGTGAATCTAGGCTTGATTCAGCACTATCTATATCTCTTGTTTATATCAGAACAAGAACACAGGCGAGTTTTTCTCTCTTTTTTTTTGCCATCTTAATATGTTGAGCACTTTTTCTGAACAACAATATCTGAAGGATTTAAAACTACTTTGCAAGTGAAAAACATGATTCAATATCAGAGAGGGGCTGTGATTAAATGGTAAACATTGATTCACAAATCATAGTTCAACAGATTAGCTTTACCTCAACCCCTATGGCTGCACATTTTTTCGAATCAACATAGCCTAAAATCCCTACAAGTCCTATACTTTAACCAAATAAGACTCAACTGTATAAATTAAAAACTCTTCTACGGTACTTGCTCATAGAGATAGACTGCCAATCTCTCTTGTCTAAGCCTGTTCACCATCTTCTTCCTTGGGTTCTTCACCCTCTTCCCCTTCTTCCTTGGGTTCACTCTCTTTGGTTTCTTCTTCTGGTTCACCGTCTTTGGTCTCTTCTTTGGGGGCTTCCTTCTCCTGCCTCTTCTTCTTCTTCTTGCCCTTCAACTTATCCACCAAAATCTGCAGAGGCTTGGACTCATCGTCAGATGCATGCTCATCATCACCCACATCTTCATCATCAGTCCTGTTCCTCTTCCTCTTCTTAGAGGAAGGCATTGGTTTTGTCACTTTTTCAGAGACAGCCTCTGATGAAGATGAAGAAGCCCTCTTCTTCTTCCCGTTGGTTGCTGCTTCAGAAATCTTCGTGCATGACCTCAGACGCGAGGCCGCGGCTACAATCTTTCCACCAATATCACCCATGACACCATTTGTCCTAGCAGACTTCCTGTTAGGCCTGCAAAGAGTTTGGCCAAGATGTAACAAAGATAACTGAAAAAAACAACTTGAACACTCACTGTATCAGACAGAACACTCAACACAACACACAGGATCTGAATCAAGACGTGATCAAGAACAAGAAGAGTCTCTCTACTTACGGTTCTGGGGTAGGATCAGCGATCTCATTGCCAGATTTGTCCTGCAAGGAGATGTAAAACAAAAAATCATTAAACCATTAAAAGATAATCCTCAACAGCAAAATCTACAATACAAAAAGATAGAAGCAACTCTCTACCTCATCAGCATTATCATAATCATCATCATCACCTTCTTCAGTTAACTCCCACCTCTCCTTGTTCATATCCAAGATCTCTTTCTCACCATCATCATAAAAAACCTATTTATCACAGGACGATAGCAAAGCACAAAGTAAGGTAACAAACATTAATTGACAACAATCTTTAAAGAAACTGAAAAATTGAATGCACCTAAACTTATAAATCAAGGGATCCTGAAATTAACCTAACACAATCAATATCAATCTTCATTTAATGAAGATGCAATTCAGAATCTACATCCAAACCAGATCTACAGAAACAAGGACATGATGTGGATTTGAATTACCCGATGTTTCTTAGTGCGAGGGTTAAACGAATCAACCACTCCATTATAGAATCTACACAGCCAAAAGAGAGATCTGTAAGATTCATCATCACAAATAGTTTAAAAAACCCTAATTTTTTCAAGTTAGATCGAGTAACTCACTTTCGATCCATCGGCCACCAAACTCTAACCTTTGAACCCACCAAGTCTTCACCATTGCTAACCTGAATTGCAAATCAGTAACTCGAATCGATTATGCTCATCAAAGAAGAATCGAAGTTGAATTGTGTGATTGATTGAAAAAAAAAAACAACCTTATCTTTGCCAGAGACACTCGAAGGTTTAGTCTTGGCTGATGAGAGGTTCTTAGGACCAACCATTTTTTCAGACAATTGAGAGGGAATCTAGGTCGGAGAAAGAGAGAGAGAGTTCTTCTCTTACAGCGCAGTAAGAAGATGATTGGATGAATTTGTGAGAGACTGAATCAATTTAAATTGAGGATTTTTAGGGTTCAAAAGGGTGTGACATCCCCCTTGAACTGAATATGTCGAAACGAACCAACAAACACAAACTGGCACGTGAGTTTTTACTACATTGGAGTCATCGGTCACGTGAATGGCTGACCTCATGTTTTTAACTCGTTGTTAGTCTAATCCTTTCCACTAATTGTCTCTATGTCTTTTTCTATTTTATTTAATAAGTGTTAAGCCTACTAGTCTTGGCAAATACTATTATTAACTCGTTAATAACAAAGAGTTTTTACAGTCTGGACGAGAAAAAAATATTGTAGATGTATAATTTTTTTGGAACACTAACGATTGATTAACATTCAAAGATATAATGGATATGTTTGTGAAACACTAGCCGACGGTATGAAAACATAACTCCAGAGACAAAATCGACAAAACAGGCATTTTTGAAAAGAAAGCCAAACAAGAGATACAAAAAAAGAAGCAAAGTTCAAACGTAGAGCAAGCAGAACCACCACAACTATTTAGGACTTTTGAAAAAAGATTATCACAAAATAAATAGATAATCGAATGCTAGTAAAGTGAATAAGTGCAAGCTAGATAACACACATGAAGTCTACAGTTGCAATTTGCAAACCGGAAAGATAGAACCGATAAAGTTCAAAGACAGACATCTGGAAGCAGCGGTGAGGAAAGCATAATAGTGACCAAAGAAAAGCCATGAAGTGGCGAGAGATCGAGATCTCAACCAGATCTCTTGAGAAATAACGAGCAATATGATCCTTTCCAGACAAATCTAATATAGTAAGATAAAATTAGAAGAGATCTAATCTAGAATGAATCTAAAACGACTACAGAAGAAGAATATATAGCACATGCACATGATAACATCTTACAAGCAACAAAATCGACTGAAAAAAACAAAGATGACCAAATGATCCATGAGAAAGATTTAGAACCAGGTTATAGACAATATGCATAAGTAGCAAAAACCACACTGTCGATCAACAAGATCAGGTACCTCTCGCTGCAAAAAAATGACCAAAAACTAACAATATCAAAACTCTAAAACCAACCAAATGCCAACTCATTTTTGAATCTTCAGTTTTCGTACCACCAAAACAACACAAAGATATCTAAATCTTGCAAATCTTAAATAATAAATGTAACTTGATTTTCAAAACTGATATTGTTATGTAAAATTTAGTGATATTTAATAAATAAATAAATGTAAATATTAATAGGATGAATAAATGATTTAATTGTTAGATTAGAATATTAAACAAAAACAAACATATGAATGTCCAATTCTATTTGATATAAAACGAGGATAAATGTAAAAATAAATATCTAGAATTTTTTTAATCAAAATATCACATTCTTATAAAATTTAGCAACTGATCAATCGGATTTATAAAAAAAAAAGATATCTAGTTCATCTTAACGAATATAAAACAATTTTGACGTTTAATACGATCAAAGAGATTAATTATAACATGCATGTCATTTAATAATTATATTTGTTTCTGGCTAATTACAGTTTCTTTGAATGATGCCATCTATGTTGTTTAAGCCCTAATTTTTATTTTTAATGTTGTTAGTCTTCTGATATTTAGACACAGTTGAAAAGATTATCATAATACACATTATTGGATAGCGCAGTTAAGACTTTATAAACAAACAATGTTGTCATTGTGATAATTTATTAATATATACAATATAAAAATACTTTTAAATTACATATATATATAATTTTTAAAGTTTTTAATAAAATTTTAAATTTTACGATATTAGTTACTAATTGTTATATACTTTAAATTTTGTCTCTTTTATTAGCTTATTTGATATTTTAACTATCTAACTTATATATATCCTAAAATATAAATGTCATTTCAGTTATAATTTGATAAAATAATATTAAAATATTAAAATCAAAAAGTTGTAAAGATAAATTTCAGTTTGAAGGAAAAATAAAGTACAGTGTTTTGTTTAGTTTGTATAAAGTTTATATAAGCGTTATATATAAAATTTAATTAATTCACGATTTAAAATGAGATTATGTATATGTTTATGAGTTTTAAAATTTCATTATTTATAATTTCATCAAATTATGTTATGTTTTATATTGATTTAGTTTGATATTATTTTTTAAAAAAATTCGTGTTTATTAATTATAAAAAAATATAGTATATATTAGTATTTATATAGTATATATTAGTATTTATATATTAGTCTATATGAAAATGAATTCATTATTACAAAGCCGCATGTTATGCTTCAGGGTAAGTGGGAAGCACGATGATGCCTTGACTCTGGGATAATGATGAGAATCAATAATCCGCAATCCGTTCTTCCCAATAATTTTCATTTTGTTGTACAATTTATTGGTTTGAGTTGGAGAATCGTTTGCAGATTTTTTTTTTTTATGAACAACAAACCTTGATCGCTTCGGCGAAAGTGCCAAGCTTTTTTTTGGGATCTAGAAAGGTTCTATACATGAATGAAGATGTTTGTAAGTCATGATATATAATATAAGACAAGATTTGTCCAAGAATATTTTATAGTTTTGATTTCATGTCGACAATGAATATATTCTTTAATAAAAGGGAAAAAAAAACATAACTGATGAGAGAAAATATTTTACTCTTACGCAAGACATTATTGATTGATGATGCATGCAAAATATATGGAACGTCTTCTCTCAAGTTGTATATATATACGAATATTAAAAATATATATATATATATATATACGAATAATATACAAAGTCAAATCATATTATAGTTACTGTTATGCAATTTTATCTAGGCCTATAACTTATCATCCGAGATCCGGATTCGATTCGAGATCCGATTAGGATTCACTCCGAAAATTCGGATATCTGAAGAGGTCGAATCCGAATCCGGATATTAAAATATTGATTCACAAAACCAGATTCATATCTGGATATCTAAATTTCTTAGTTCGGATATCTAGATCCGTATTTTTTACTAATAATTATTTTAAAAATAGTAATATCTATATATAAAATTGAATTTTATTTATTATATTTTCAATTTTATAATAGTATATATAACTTTTATATAAAATCTGTAAGACCATCTCTAATGGGTTACTTTATTTTCTATTCTAAAATAGAGTAACTCTATAATAGAGTTGAAGTTTGTTCTAATGGTACTCTATTTTAGAGTAAAAGATAGAATGATGAACAAGCTAACTTACTCTATATTTGAAGTAAACCTATTTTTCACTCTATTATAGAGTGAGAAATAGAGTATCATTGGAACATTTTTACTTTAAACTCTATTTTAGAGTGAAAAATAGAATGAAATTGAAAATGCCCTAATAGCATACATAAAATAATTAAAAACATAATTTACATTTTTATTTTTAAATTACTGTTAATATTTTATGTATCTTAATATTATTTTTATTTATTTTAAGGTTTCAAATCCGGATCCGGATATCCGCTAGATATTATAATTTTTAGAAGGATATCCGAAATCCGGATCCAGAGAATGATAGTAAAATCATAGATCTATCAGATAAGGATCCAGATCTGGATACCTCGACATTCTTCGGATAGTCGATCCGTCCCACCCCTAATTTTATCTACAAAGATATGTTAATGATAGAAAAACTCTTATGAAAAAAAAACTCTTATAAAATATGTAAGTAGGGTTAGATCCGAAGATAATCCAGTAAAACATTGATATTGATCTCTAAATTTTTTGAACACTATATATAGAGACAAGCTCTCACATTACATGAAAAAAATTATCAATTTTTATTAGTATTTATGATCCTCAAAATTTCAGATCTGTTTCTTAATATAAATAAAGTAATGATCTTCGGCATGAACAGAACGTTTGTCATAAGAAGATATAAAACTATGGTAGTTGCCAACTTAACCTATAGTTTATAGTCAGTCATATAGTACTAATCACATACAAAAAAAACGAAAACAATAATAATGGAGGTAGGTCTAAAGGCCGAAAAGCAAATTCGGATAGAAACAAACGGAATTTCCGTGATGCACATTGATACAAAATGGTCATCATATCATATTACATCCACATTATTATTTATATAAAATTCAATTAATTATTATAAATTTGTGAACGGACAATTCGGATAAAATAATTGGCAACTGGCCAAAGACTTAATGATTGAGAGCATCATTAACCCCATTGCTTAAAATGGGGTGCTTAAGCAATTTTTTAATAATAAATGAATTTAAGCACTTTTATTAAGCAACCTGTAATTAATGTCCTCCAATGCAAGTATCTTATTTAGGGGTTCTTAAAAAAATAAAATATTAAACATAATTTTATTTAAGATAAAATTTATTTATTATATAAAACATATTAAAAGATAACATTTGAAACATAGATTTATTAAAAAACATAAAAACAAAGAGTAGTCAATAAACGAGAATAATTTGAAATCTTGTCCCGAGATCAGTTGTTGTCTCCATCATGTCCAAATCTACGCCAAATATGTTCAACCAAATCCGATTTGAGTTGTTCATGTCGTTGTCTGTCACGGATTGTAGTTCGAATATGCATCGTATCGGGGATCCTTGAACGGTTATCTGTATCAAACTCGTTGTTCACATCTGAACTTCCGGTGTCTTCTCCTTCTTGGAATTCTGAAACATCATAGTGAACCTCCACATCTCCTTCGTTTTCTATCACATCTTGTTCGTCTTCTACTATCATATTATGAAGTATGATACATGCTCTCATAATCTTCCCAACTTTGACTTTATCCCAAAAAAGTGCTGGATTTTTAACAATGGCAAAGCGAGCTTGCAAGACTCCAAATGCACGCTCGACATCTTTTCGGACAGCTTCTTGACGTTGAGCAAATAAAACAGCTTGCGGGCTTTGTGGGAGTCGAATAGACTGGATAAAAGTTGGCCATTTTGGGTAAATACCGTCGGTGAGATAGTAAGCCAAACGATACTGTTCCATTGACGGAGTAAGTGACTCGTGGAGCTTTACCGTTTATGACATCATCAAAAACAGGTGAACGTTCAAGAACATTGATATCATTCAAGGTACCTGGAAGTCCAAAAAATGCATGCCATATCCAAAGATCATATGAAGCAACCGCCTCTAAAACGATTGTTGGTTTTTCCGAACCTCGAGAATATTGCCCTTTCCAAGCGGTGGGACAATTCTTCCACTCCCAATGCATACCGATGCTTCCTATCATACCGGAAATCCACGCTTCCAATATAAAGTAGACGCTCAAGATCAGCCGGTGTTGGTCTTCTTAGGTACTCATCGCCGAACAATTGAATTATTCCTTCCACAAAATTTTCCAAACATGACCGACTTGTAGTTTGACCGATTCGAGGTATTCGTCGACCGCATCAGCCGCTACCATATGCCAATATCGAATGGCTGCTGTACACTTCTGAAGTGGAGAGAGACTACGCCCAATAGCATCTTCCTTTTGGCGAAAGAAATCAACTTCGGTGGAGAGTCGATTCACAATTTGCGTGAACAATGTCTTGTTCATTCTAAAACGTCGTCGGAAATAATTATCAGGATACGTTGGAGTTTCACTGAAATAATCATTCCATAAACGAACATGTCCTTCCTCCGATGTCTTTCAATATAAGCTCGTTTTTTCTTTTGTCCTTCGGTCTTTTCATTTCGAAGTGAATGAGTAGAGAAAACAGATAGGAATCTGTTGGAGATGGAAAGAAAGAAGGAGTTTTAAAGAGTTTCAAGAGCTTTTAAGTGTTTTAAGTGTTTTCAATGGAGGTTTTAAAGAGAAATGACATGTATCTACATTCTATTTATTACCCTTTCACAACCATAATCAAACACATATCTACCATTTATTATCGACAATTCAAACAAAAGCTACTCATTTAACCTGTGCATTTAACTAAAGCATTACCTACCTAACACATCCGAACTAATTACCATCAATGCAAATGCACCAAACACATTACCTACCTAACGCAAATGCATCAAACAATGACTTCAAAAGATAAAACATTTACCTGTTTTGATCCAGGAAAGCAATCCTCGCTTGCAAACGAGCCTTCCTGTTTTGCTCCATCGAATGCACTACTCCTCTACGTAGGAAATCTAAAATCAGTAATGAGCAAGGATTCAAATTTAATACATTAATCACACAACCATACACTCAATTCATAAACAACCAACCCATAAAACACAAAGCTTTTAAAAAATAGATCAGTCAATATCAAAACAAACACAAGAGGCGAGAGAATTGATAAACGACTCAAATAAAACACAATGCGTCTTGAAGTTTTACCAGATATGAAGAGAATCACGGATGCTTCGTAGTCGTCTTGTTTGAGGAACCTTCATCTCTTGCTCCATCCATCCAATAACATAAGACAGAGACAAATCATAAGAGCACGAACGAACACAACAAACTAATATGAATATCAAAGAACGATTCGTAGCTTTACCTATCTTTTGATTTCGTAGAGAGAGATGGAGGATTTTCTTCCTCGGCAACATCGACATCAGACGCCGTGAGATCCATCGTCCAGAGACACGAGTCGCTGCTCATCGACGAAGGTCGAGGGCTAACGAGAGACAAGGTTGGATCATCGCCGATTTCATCGACGAGGGAGAGAGCGAGAGAGCGAGAGAGACGAGGAGAGATCATCGTCGATTGATTACGAGGAGGCCGAGAGGAGAGCGAGAGAGACGAGGACATCATCGTCGATTGATAACAGAGGCGTCGAGGAGGCGTCGATTTCGTCGAGGAAGAAAGGTTTTCGTCGGACTCGACGAGAGAGAGACAGAAAAGAGGAGATGAAGAGCTTTGGTGAGAGAGAGAGAAAGAGTCTTTCTCTGGACAACACGTGTCCCAGAAGCACCGCTTCATCAAACGCTTAATTAAGCGTCGTATTCTCTCTAATTAATCACTTTTCCTTTTTTTTTAAATCAAAAAGTCCCTAAGCACTTCCCTAAGATGCTCCGTTAATGGTGCTCTGATGCAACAAAGCCCACGCTAAAACGTCGTCGTGACGAAGCTTCCATCATCAACAAAAACGGCATCGTTTCCTCTGGCTCACACTTGTCTCCATCGTTTCTCTTTATTAATCACCCCCACCAAAGCCTTTCATCTCTCTCTCTCTATCTCCCTCACTTGAAAACCTTTTCTCTCCGGTTGACCCGATAAGTTCTCTAGCAGAGACGCACGGATCTCTCTCTCTCTTCGTAGATCTGTTCGTTCTCGAACCTCCGTATCACGTCATCTGAGGTATTCTTCTTCCTCTTCTTGAAATCGAATTTGCTCACAAATCTAGGGTTACGTTCTCGTTTTCTGATCTCCCTCCGGTGATTAATCGCAGATCGGAACCTCTCGTTCTCAGATCTACTCGATTTCTCCCGTTCCCCTATGCTCATTTCTCAGATCCGTGTCGATTACAATGGCGGAGACTCTCAAAGAAGACTCAATCACGATTCGAGAGGTCTGGAACGACAACCTCCTCGAGGAATTCGCTCTGATCCGTGAGATCGTCGACCGATTCACCTACGTCGCGATGGACACAGAGTTCCCCGGCGTGGTCCTCAAACCCGTCGAGACCTTCAAGCACAACAACGACCTCAACTACCGCACCCTCAAGGAGAACGTGGATCTCCTCAAGCTGATCCAAGTAGGCCTGACCTTCTCCGACGAGGACGGCAACCTCCCGACCTGCGGCACGGAGAAGTTCTGCGTCTGGCAGTTCAACTTCCGCGAGTTCAACATCGGTGAGGACATCTACGCGAGCGAGTCCATCGAGCTGCTCCGCCAGTGCGGGATCGATTTCAAGAAGAACGTCGAGAGAGGGATCGACGTGGTCCGGTTCGGGGAGCTCATGATGTCTTCGGGAATTGTGTTGAACGATTCCATCTCGTGGGTGACGTTCCATGGCGGTTACGATTTCGGTTACTTGGTGAAGCTGCTGACGTGTAGAGAGCTGCCGATGAAGCAGGCGGATTTCTTCAAGTTGCTGTATGTGTACTTCCCCACGGTTTACGACATCAAGCACTTGATGACGTTC